>PVHP010013718.1:0-40465 GCA_004024765.1 Zapus hudsonius
TTGAAATCTCAGCCTAAGAGATTCCTCGCAGTGTTGTGAGTACAGCTTCATGGATCATTCTGGTCAGAGTTGAAAGACCTGAATGTATTGAGAACTATGGACTGTGAGGTTTGGCTTACGAGGGGGAGAAAGAACTTGGTCAGGACTGTGCCAGAAGCAGTTTGCGTGAGAGGCTTACTGTGTTCTGCCTGCCTATGTCATGGTTTGATCCAGGTGTCCCCCACAAACAAATGTGTACGGAATGCTCAACCCCCAGCTGATGACATTTTGGGTGTTAGAACCTTGTTGGAGCTGTGTTGTTGGGGCGGGCTTATGGGTGTTACAGCCAGCTTCCCCTTGCCAGTGTGTGGCACACCTTCCTGCTGCTGTTTGCAGTGCTGTGGCGGAGGTGATGCCCACCCTCTGCTTGTGCCATTTTTCCCCTGCCATGATGGAGTCTCCCCTCGAGCCCATACACCAAAATAAACCCATTCCTCCACAAGTTGCTGTAGGTTGCCTTCTTTTCCATGCAGCAATGAGAAAGTTGACTACAACTTTTTTTTTTTTTTGTATAGAGATACCTACTCCCTGTTTCATAAAGCACTTTATTGTCTTGATTTCCATGAACCTCAGTCTTGTTTTATTCTGACTTAATTGGTTATTTCTTTCAAGTATCTTTTGCTGGCCTCATCTTCTCTGTGAGATATCAAAACACCCTGATTCAGTGCCAGGCTTTCTTTTGTCTTCTTTCTCTGTCACAGTGTCCTTAGCACCTAGCTTTAACTAGTTAGGACACATCAGTGGCTTCTAAATCGTTGCTTGGTACAGCTACAGAATTGTATATTTTTTATTCCGTGGCCTACTTGTCACCTTCACATAATAAATGTCTTAGATTGACATGACCAAAAGTATCCCTGTCTTTATCTTCACCGTTCCATCACAGACCAATCCACCCTTATTTTTTTCCTGGGCCTTTGTAATGGTCTTCTTTACCCTTTCTTTTTGTGAGATTATCTTTATAAAGGTAAGACAGGTCAAGATACTCTTCTAATGTTTCCCCGTGACCTCCCATTGCATGTAGAATATAACTAGCTCGTTAGACCTGGCTTTAAAAGCCATACACACTGAACCCTTACACCTCTGCCTTTGTCTCCAGTCTACTTCATGCTTTGTGCTTTTCCTCTTCCCTCTGCTGTTTTATATTCCCAGAACAAGCCATCCTCATTGTAACTCAGGACTTAGGCACTATGCCTTGTCTGGGGCGGTTTTCTAGGTTATCTCATGATGACTTCTTGTATTCAGCTTTTATCTTAGCATATTAGGAAAGTACCTATATTATTGCTTCTCTCATCATTGTGACCTAAATAAATACATAAACACTTGACAGAAACAATTTAAAGAAAGATTTATTTTGGCGCATGGATTTCAGCACTGGGGCATGTGCTAGAAACTCCTTACATCATAGTGAGGCAGGAAACAGAGCTGGGCCTAAACCAGAAGTGTCTTGTGAGTATAACCTCTAAGATTTCCTCACCCACCTCCTTTACTAGCTTGATCCCCTTTCACATTCAAACAATTATACTTACCTTTAATACCTAATTTGAGGTTGCCCTCCTTTATTTTTGTTTATAGCATGTGTTTAACTGTATAACACCTAACACTGTACTGTTGGTCATCATTTATTGTCTGTCTCTTCCTTTTTTCTAACCCCCTCTCTTTTTTCCTCTCCAAAATGTGAGCTCTAGAACATCAGTACCTAATGGTGCTGAGTGTAGAGGATTCATTGTTACATAGATGACAATTGATGCCATAGCTGTACTGAAAAATAATGAAGAGCCAGACTATCCTGTTAATGAGTCAACTCATTCATTTTCAAGCAGAGAAATACAGAAAGAGAGGGAGGGAGAGAACACCAGGGCCACCACCTTGTGGGTGTGACATATGTGGGTACTGGGGAATTGAACCAGGGACCTTTAGGCACTGGAGGCAAGTGCCTTAACCACTGAACCATCTCTCCAGCCCTGTTGAGAATTTTTGTGCCGAATGTAAGCATTCAACTTTATGATAGGTATAGGGGATAAAAGTCATAGTGTATGTAGGGCTTATTCTACCTTCAGCTTTAGACATCTACTAGGAGTCCTAGATCATTTCAGGGTACTTCTTTACACAGAGTGGCCGTTGAAAGAACAGAGGCCAGAGGTATTTATTGAAATTTCTTAGGAAGCTTAAAAAGAATAACAATTGAACAAGTGGTGCAGTATTTGAACAGCTAGGGTTCAAATGTTCTTTTCTTCTAGTTGGTACTTAAATTTTAAAAGAAATTATTTGTGTGTGGGGGTGCATGTGTGCATGCATGTACCAGGGTCTTTTGCTACTGCAAACAACTGACCTTAACCACTAAGCCATCTCCAGCCCCTAGATGACACTTTTTAATACCCTATTTTAGGAAAAATTATTTTTTTAAAGGAAAAGATAAAACCATTTATGTCATTCCAGAACCTGTTTAGGCATAACATATAAGATAACTTTTAAAGTAATATCATTTGTTATAGTAAAAAAAAATAAAATCTTGAAAGTTTTACGATTAGATTAGTACAGTGCTGATAAATAACTGATGTCTTTAATACCTTCTCAACTGCTCCTGTAAACTTTGCCATTCTGAAATGTATCTTCCTGCATGAAAGATGCTGATGCAGTAGTTAACAGGCCTCATAAGTAATGAGGTGACTAGGACAAAGAGTGACATATACAACCAAAGTTGTTTTCTTATGCTAAGATTACTATGCTAATCCAAAACTGCAGTGGTCACACTTGTCTCTTTGATTTGGACTGGAACAGTAATTCCTCACATGCATTGATTCCAAGACAAAAATTTTCCAATACTGAGGAAGAAATTAGAGCAGACTGGGTTGGGAGTTACTGGGTATGGTTGGGGTAAGAGCCAGAGAAGCAAAAGTAGTAATGTGTGTATTAGGAATGTTAGTTGTTAGAGCAGCAACATGGTACTTTAACTCACTGTGGAAATTACTATTATAGTTGTAATTGTTGTGGTTGTATATTGTATCATTGGATGAACCTCTTAGCAAATGACTAGAATACTTGTGGTGGTTAATCTTGTCCACTTGATAGGATCTAGAGTCACCTAGCAGACAACTCCATGGGCATGTCTCTAAGAAAGTTTCTAGGTTAATTGAATGAGAAGACCCACACTAACTGTAGGCACACTAGCTGTAGGCAGTGCTATTTTGTGGAGTGAGGTCCCAGACTTATTAAAAGAAGAAAGTGAGCTGAGCTCAGGCATTCATTGCTTTCTGCTTCCTGACTGGGTGCCCTGTGATCAGCTACTTCCTGCCACTGTGTCTTCCCTGCTATGATGGACTGTATCTCCTGTAACTGTAAGCCAAAATAAACCCTTCTCCTTTAAGTTGCTGTTTAGGTATTTGGTAACAAAAATGAGAAAAATAACTGATTACAATATTAAATATAAAATAATCTTTAAATATCAATCTTGAGAACTACAAAAGGATATTCTGAAAGTATAACATATTAGTTCTCTTCTTAACTGAGTTTATTTTATCCCATTGGATATTTTACTAAAACAACTTTAAATATAGAAACAACCTCTGTGTTTTAGAATTATTTGAGTGGTTTCTGAGAATATAAACTTCTCTTTATAATATACCCTACATCCTAATGCAGAGTGAGAAAACAGAATGCTCTACTATATGCCTGTTGTAGTCAGCTTTCTAGTTGCTGCGCAGAAAGAACCCAAACAAAAGCGGCTCGTGGAGGAATGAGTTTATTTGGCTTACGGACTTGAGGGAGACTCAATCCTGGCAGGGAAAATGATGACATGAGCAGAGGGGTGGACATCACCTCCGCCGCAGCACTGTAAACAGCAGCAGGAAGGTGTGCCAAATACTGGCAAGGGGAAGCTGGTTTATAATCCCTATAAGCCCGCCCCCACCAACACAGCTCCAGTGAGGTTGTAAAATCCAAACTGCCATCAGCTGAGGATGGATTACCCAGAACACATTCATTTGTTTATGGGGGACACCTGGATCAAACCATGACAGTCCGCCCCTGGCCCCTACAAACTAATAATCATACATGATGTAAATACAATGTGTTCAGCTCAACTCTTAAGTCCCTACAGCTTTCAACTGAGCCATAATACCAAAAATAAGCCCGTAATGGAACAGAACATTCACACTGCAAAACATGAGGCACAGCAAAAACAAATTGAACCAATACATGATTTAAAACAAGCAGGGAAAACTGAATCTCTAACTCCAGGCTCAATGATCCTGCCAAGTCTCTTGGAGATTCACTTCTGCCCCTCTAGCTCTGCAACTCGCAGTCTGGGAAAATTTCATCCGGTGCTGGCAGCTCACCTTGGCAGCCACCCATAGTTCTGGCATCTTATTGGGTCTCCATTGCAACCCACAGTTCATCCTCATGGCTCCATCGGCCTCTATGAAGGCAACCTAGCACATTTGCTTCACATTGCCAATGGCCATTTTTCAAAATTAAAAAAAAAACTGTTTTGCAAATCCAATGACCCTATGTTCTTGCATTTGTTATATTCCACAGAACCAGGTGGGCTACCAGTTTGTTAATCCAGGGGGGGAACAAAGCATTCAGGCTCTTTACTTCAAAAAGTCTGCATTCTTCCTGTTGTTCCAATGCAGACCAGCTGGCCCAATCTCAATGGTTGTAATATCTCAAACAGTTGCAGGTGAACAGGCAGCAGTTTTGACCCAAAGATCTTCCTTTCCGTGCCATCTCCATCTGACCACACCAATCCATCGTTACGTCAAGAAACCCTGCACAGGTTCCCAGGACCCAGGCAGGTAGAATGCAGTACGCCTCTCACACAAACTGCTTCTGGCACAGTCCTGACAAACTTCTTTCTCACCCTTGTAAGCCAAACCTCACAGTCCACAGTTCTTACTTCATTCAGGTCTTTTAACTCTGACCAGAATGGTCCATGAAGCTGTACTCACAGCACTGCGAGGTGTCTCATCGACCAAGATTTCAAATCCTTCCACATTCCTCCTTTAGATCACTTCCAAAAGGCTAAGGTACAAGATCAGGTTTCTAGCAGCAACAGACCCACCTTTTGGTACCAAAATTGTTGTAGACAGCTTTCTCTGTTGCTGTGCAGAAAGAACCCAAGCAAAAGCAGCTTGTAGAGGAATGGGTTTATTTGGCTTATGGACTCAAGGGACTCCATCCTGGCAGGAAAACGATGGTATGAGCAGAGGGGTGGACATCACCTGTCACAGCACTGCAAATAGCAGCAGGAAGGTGTGCCAAATATTGGCAAGGGGAAGCTGGTTTATAATCCCCAAATGCCCGCCCCCACCAACACAGCTCCATCGAGTTTATAAAATCCAAACTGCCATCAGCTGAGGATGGATTACCCAGAACACATTCATTTGTTTGTGGGGGACACCTGGATCAAACCATGACACTTTCTTTATACAGATTTGAGCTTCTGACCTATATCATTCTCCTACCCTGAAGAACTTATTTTTTTTAGGTTTCTTTTTTTTTTTTTAAAGCTAAGCATACTGGCAACAAAAACTCTTTTAAGTTTTTTTCTTTCTGATGAAGTCATTTTCATTTTCTAAATGTGTGGGGGTTTTTTTGGGGGGGAGGGCAGAGAGGCATGTGCATGTAGAGGTCAGGAGACCACCTCTGGAACACCATCTATATTTTTGGGACTTCATTGAAGCTCAGTAGGTGACTAGGTGGCCAGTGAACCCTATGGATGCTCCTGTCTCGACCTCCCTCTCCAGTGTTGGGGTTACAGGAGCACACCATCATCCTAGCATTTTACATGGGTCTAGAGATTGAACTCAGGTCCTTAGGCTAATAATAAGCACATTACCAACTGTTTTATCTTCACTTTTGAAGGATAATTTTATAGGAATAAAAAAAACTAAATTATACATTTTTTCTCCCTTTTCAACATGTCAGTTCAGTTCATTGTCTTGCTTTTGTAGTTGCTGAGAACTTGAGTGTAATTCTTGCATTTGTTCATAGAGATAGAGAGGATAGATAGATAGATAGAGAGCCAGCCAGCCAGCCTTATGACCTCACTTCTCATATGGATTTAAAAAGAGGTTTTCAAAAGTTTTCATTTCAGCCTTTTACCTGCTGAAACAGAATGACAATTTTTTACATGCTAGGCCAAAAGCTAGAAGTCTTGTAATATATTTATCTTGTGTTGGGGAGTCGGCTTTCGGTTAGCTCAAGTCTCACGGGCCAGCAGGAGAAAGGGCTCCATCCGGGAGAGGTGAGGCATAAGGTAGGACAGAGATATGTGACTGGGAGAAATGTCGGGCAAATCTCACTTTATTTGAGCCCTTTTATAACCCAAGGCTTAATTGTCCCGCCTATTCCTCTTAAGCAATAAGATTCAAACCTTTTGGCGGGAGCCAATCAGCAGAGTACAGCAGAGCAAGGTACGCCTCCCTAGGGTGCATTGTGTTATAGCCAATCAGCAGGGTAGTTGGTTACATCACCAATAAAGTGAAACCTAACAAGCAGGAACAAAGCTTACCAGCTACATGGAACTCGGGAAGCAGGAACAGCCTATTCTAAAACTTAGCTTAAGGTTGCTCAGTCAGGCTGGGGCCCAACAATCTTGTTTATTTCGACAATCATAAGCCCAGTGTGATAGACATTATTATTATTGCTTTACTCATGTGAAACAAAAGCTCAGCTGGTTTAGCTACAGTTTACAGGACCCTGTGGATAATAAGTACAAGAAAATCTTTGCTCAAAAAAAAAAAACTAAGAAAAATATGCAGTACTTCTATAATCTCAATTTTTGGTGCTTTTTATTTATTAAATGCTCTTCTGAATCAAGAGAAGATAAATTTTTTAATGTTAATATGAACTTTTCATTCATGCTTATTGAATAGTGCATATATTGTATGTGTGCTATACATATATAATGTTTAATGTACACAATGTATATAATTGCCAATGTGAGAGTAATCATAGAAATTGTGTGAATTATATTTGTATTTATACATGTGTTTTATTCTTACTAGGGTGATGAAAATGTGCACAAAACAATTTGCTTTTATTTGATGTATACATGTTCTGGCAACTGTTTCATTCTTAGTTTGCATATAAGCAAGGAAAGAGTGAAAGAAAGGAAAGGAACTGTGAGTTGCCCATCTTTCTCTTTCCACTAGTCACGCTTGGCTAATACAGGGAAGTGACAAGAATGAAACAGGAGAGGACTCGGGTTCATCTTATCTCTCACAGCACCATTATTTCCTTTATGCTTTTGAAGCAAGACCTGAAATGTGATGCTTCGTTTCCTGGAGCTGTCAGTACTGTTACTCCTGTTGTAGCGCTAACATGCTATCTTGTATTTGCTTGGAATCTTACATGAAATTCTCTGCTCATGGAGCATGGTGAACATTATATGCAAATTAACAGCAAGAATTAGAAAGGTCATATGTGTTCTATGTATTTCCTGTATGTAAGCTTATATTGTTTACACAAAATATTAAAAGATAATGTTATTAAAAATATCAAGCTGGCAGTATCAACATTAACCTTAGTTCACGGACCCGTGAAGCTTCACAAATTGCATGCAATGCCTCGTTCAGAGGGATGGTCCAAGCTGGATTGGATGTTTGCCTTATTTTTTTCTTTTGTGTTTTTGCTATTAAAAATGATAATTATCAAATACTGGCCCATTTTTTTCCTTCCCTGCAAAACTCCAGAGTACTGTGTAAAGCTCACCAATAAAGCCTGTGCTTAGCACAGATGAGAACCTGCATTCAGTCTTGAGCACCACCCCTACATGCAAGAAAAACAAGAGGTTAAAGACACAGATACAGCAACACTTTCTAGTGGATTTATCACCTTTACCCATAAAATCTTACAAACTCTAAAAACATGATTACTATCTTCCAAAATCTTATCTTTACCAGGAGAGAAGCTCATCTATGCTTAAGTTTAGCAGGAGTTTAAAGTCAATACATACCTGCTCTACATATAATTGACATGGTATTTTAAACTGGATGCTTTAAGGAATGCAAGTAAATATTAATAATAGGGTTAGAATAATGGGTATCCATTGGAGCTATCCTAAGCAAATCAGGACATGTGATCTACTATCTCATCGTCATTCATAGACAGCCCAAAAAGCATGGTACTCTGTGGGTCTGCAAAGAATTCTTTTAACTCTTTCTATCACTCTTCTGGTGATCTACACTGTTGTAGGTTATGTTTGTTTTCATTTACTTCATTGTAGTATGAGCTTCTTAAGATTAGGAACTGTATATTACATCATCATATTCCTAGTGCTTATTATTTCTGGTACATTACTATACAATAAAGTACTACCCCTTACTACCAATTGTCATTTATGAAGCATGTATTATGTGCCAGCCCCTGGGAAAGTGATTGTCTGTTTCACTTCTCATAATCATGCTAGTATAGTCTACCCTATCTGTGAAATCTGCTTACATGAATTCAATTAACCGTGAATCGATAATACTTTCTCTCCCCCTCTCTTAACTTACATGGTTTTTAATTAGTTGACAAATATGTAGGTTTCCAAGTGGGTTATTTATAACCTCTTTAGTTTTGATTAACCCTCTTACCATCCCTTCCTCACTTCCATCTAAGATCACTTAGACTATTATATCTCCAGTATTCCTCTTCTGTACTTACTTATCTAGAAGTAGAAAAATATAGAAATAAAATATGACCCAGCTATGCTATTCCTGAACATATACCTTAAGGACTCCACTCTCTAGTACAGAGATATTAACCCATCCATGTTTACTACTGCTTTATTTACAATAGCTAATAATTAGAATTAGCCTAGATGCCTATGAATGGATAATGAAAATGTGGTGCATACACAATGGAATTCTATGCAGCAGTGTGGGGAAATGACATTATGTAGGAAAATGGATGGATGTACCTGGAAAGAATTATGTTAAGTGAAGTGCTGAAACTCAGACCAAAACCACATGTTCTCTGTGGTATGAAGGTCTTAGCTTGTAATACATGTGGGTGTGTATATAGAAAGGTAAAATGGAAACCAGGAGAAGAGCAAGTATAAAAAGATGTGTTGGAAGAGGGGTGAGGGAAAAGAGAAAGGGGGAAGATGAAAATATTTTACTTATTTGCACAGAGAGGGGGGATAGAGAGAGGAAAAAAGAAAGAGCGAGAGAATAGGCACACCAACACCAGGACATCTAGCTGCTGGAGGAATTGAGGGGTAAGGAGAAATTGGGGAGGAGTAGGGTATGAGAATCAACTAAAACAATTGTATTTGAAAATACCAAAATGAATGACACCTAAATCTCTGTGTGCCAACAAAAAATATTTTGTTGAATTTTGTTGAATGAAAAACTTTTGTGTTCAATCCTATCCATTTAAAGTTAAGAAAATTAAGTCATTCGGTTTGTCCAAAAGTTACTAGAGGTGGTTCTAGTGACAGAGCATTATATTATAGAGGAGCCCTGACAAGGCTCCTCCTCCTTAGTCATCCTTGCTTATTATTCCAAGCAAGATAATAGTATTTGGTGGTTGTTTTTTTCTGTAGGGTCTCACTCTAAACCAGACTGAGCTGGAACTACTCTGTAGTACCAGGCTGGTCTTGAACTCACACCAATCCTCTGACTTCTGCCTCCTGAGTACTGGGATTAATGAAGGCGTGCATCACTGCACCCAGGTCAATCATAGTATTTTTATTCTTAAATCTTCTAAGATTGAGCTTCCAGAAATTATATGTCTGTGCTTATTTGAGAACTATATTTTAACAATGCCAACCAATTTTATCTATAGAAAAGTGTCAAAATGTAATAGAAAATATAATAAATATGATAAATATGATTTGTATTATAGGCACTTCAATCATACATGTTCTTGAAAGTTCTTTCATTTAATGAGAGCTTATCAAGAAGGAATTATCTATTACTCATCTGTTTGCTTTTTCTATCATATATATGTATATGTATGTATGTTTATCTCGCATGTACATCTTATGTGCAGTGTGTGTGGTGTATGTACGTATGTGTATGTGCTGATGCAGCACCCCATGAGTAAGCTTGCTTGTGCTTGCTGGAAGAAAGCGTTGGGTTTCCTCCTCCATCACTCTCCCACCTGTTTTTCCTTAATGGAGTCTCTTACTGACTTACCATTGGTGAGCTCCAGCAGTTCTCCAGTCTCTGCTCCTCACAAGATGGTGTTACAAACATGTGTGTGTGTGACTGCATCCAGCTGTCTGCTGGGCTCTCTCGGGCCTTCATGCTCATACAGGATGCCTACCTAACCTTGGAGCCGTCTCTCCAGCTTTATACATGTTTTTATTAGTCAGTGCTTAATTGGAATATGCTTTAGACATTTGCTTATACTATTAACTGAATATTAACATTGATGATGCTTGTTTTAAAACAACAGAGCAACACATTTATTATGCTTCATATAGAAACTATTTAAATATAGCTCAGAGATCCACGAAGCAAGGTTTAGGGGTACTTCTCCCATCCTGAGAACTGAGGATTATTTAAAGGCTATAGTATGACGTTGCTACAAATCCTGTAATGAGCAGCAAGCAGAAAATGATTCATTACTTGATATTAAATGTTTAATTTTTGAAGTGCTTGGTTTATACCGTATAGCCCCCCCAAAAAAGAGATTTTATCCCTTCTGCTGTCCCTTCCCATTTTTAGTATCTTGAGCCATTTCATGTATAATCTTCTTTGTCAGTGCCAAACTGAATGACATCTTGTCAGTTTTATACAGTAGAGATGATGGGTACCCTAGCAGTGGACCAGATCTAATGGCTAGAAGTAGTACTTTATGAAATAAGCTTTGCTCCATTTAATGGTGCTAAAGTCCAATATAATGGAATAAAACAGAACATTTAAATTTATTTTAATATTGAGCTTTCTGTTAACAGTTCTACATTTTAGAGGTTTTTGTATCTATTTTTAAAAATATTTATTTGCAGAGAGAGAGAGAGAGAGAGAGAGAGAGAGAGAGAGAGAGAGAGAGAGAGAGAGAGAGAGAGAGAGCGAGAAAATGGGCAAGCCAGGGCATCTAGCTGCTGCAAGCAAACTCCAGATGCATGTGCCACTTTGTGCATCTGGCTTTATGTGGGAACTGGGAAACTGAACCCAGGTCATTAGGCTTTGGCAAGCACCTTAACCACTAAGCCATATCTCCAGCTGGTTTTCGTATCTATATAATGGCAATTTATAAGCTTTTTTTATCCTTATAATCTGTATTTTAGGTATTATTACTCATCTTACTACTAGAAAAACATGCCGTTTTACAGAGATCTTTAAGATAATTATGAATATCTGTGAGCTTCAGGGATTGTGTTGTTAGGTTCTCTTTCTTCTCTGGAGGCCCAGGAGATTGTGCTCTGGGCTCTTGTTGCCCTGTGCTAAGATTAAGATGGTCCTGGGAGATGCAAGGAAGGCAGCTGAATTTTAGGGAAGCAGGAAATTGTGTAAATTTGAAATTTTCTGGAATTCCCTATGAAACATAGCTGCCAGGAGATCAAAGGAGACATTTTATGCCCCAGAAGCTAGAAATGGTCTTTGTTGATCTTTAATTTGGAACATGGATTTGGCCATAGGATATAGCTGAAGTCTGTTTGGAATCTTCCAGGTATGTCATCTGAAACTGACTTTTTGAAATGGAGCTGTAGGTAGCCTCTCTAAAGACTCAGGAGTGAAACTCATCCCCCTTTTGCTCAGGGCTAGAGGATGTGGGGCAAAGGAAAGAGGAGGAAGTTGGGTTCCAGACTGATCACATGTAGATATTTTTGTATTATAACAATAATACTGTATGCACATTTTATTCCATGTTTATATTTGGCAGTACAAGTACTATTTTTGAAATAAATTTCTATATGATCTCAAGTGCCTGACATGTTTTATGAGTAGAAATAGTACCTTTTTGTTAAAATCTGTGAGAAATACTGTTTTGCGGGGCTGGGAAAATGGCTCAGAGGCTGAAGGTGCTTGCTTGCAAAGCGTTCTGGCCTGGGTGCAAGTCCTAAGCTACCCATAGCAGCCAGATGCAGAAAGTGGTGCAAGTGTCTGGCATTTGTTTGCAGTTGCAAGAGGCCCTGGTATGCCCATACACCCACACATGCAAAAATGAATGAATGAATGAATAAATAAATAAATCATAAAAAATTTAAACATAATGGCCTGAGGGGGATAGCCAAAGTCTTTTTGAGGTGCACATGTTGTGTTTGTGCCTGGTTCTTAGGAGAGAAGGCAGAGCATTAAACTACTGTGCTCACCAATGGGAGAAGAACTTTTGCCCCGTTTTGTTTTACTTTGCTATGTACATAGTATATTTGTGAAGAACAAAGGAGTCTCTGGATGTTGAATAGGTTGCCACTGTGCATACAAAACTAGAGATAGTAAATTAATACATTTTGTTCATTTGAGTTAAAAAAATTGTCTTCTGAAGGTTTTGAGCCTTATAGCCCACGGAGTTGGTAAACAATGGAAGGATTCTAGCCAGAATGACTATAATTTGAAGGCACTTTCAAATTTTTATGGTTGTTACATGAGTATGAATTGTTTAAATGGAGGTAGTAGAAATGATCTTACAAGAGTAGTTCGAGAATTGAATGATTAATGTATGTTGTGTTTTCTTAGAGAAACAAGCTTTGGAATTGAGAATGCATTAGACATAGACCTTTCTATTCATGGCCTGTGTGTGTGTGTGTGTGTGTGTGTGTGTGTGTGTGTGTGTGTGTGTGTGTGTGTATAACTGACTTGGGTTCCTCAGAACTAGACCAATATTATACTTTTAAAGTAATTGTGTAGGTGCCAGATGAAAACATATCATATAACATTTATTTTTAAACTTTTACTTTTTATTTTTTACTTGAATACAAAATATTAGGTTTCATTCAATATTTATTATTCCCCTTTCTCCTTTTTACCTTCCCCCACCCCCTTGTGCCCTTCCCTGCAACTCAGCCTCCTTTCTGCTCTTATATCACATGTTTTCTTTTATCTTTCCCCTTTCTCATAACTTGTAGGCCCTTTGTGGTCTATCTCGAATCATAGCCCATGTTCTGTCTCACACCCCCTTATTTACATACATTGAAACATTAAAAGTTAGGATCCACATATGCATGAGAATATGCAATTTTTGTCTTTCTGGCATGGGGTTACCTCAGTATAACTTTTTCTGATTCCATCCATTTTTTTCAGCAAATTTGTTAACTTCATTTTTCATTACATTTGAATAAAATATCATTGTGTATATGAACCATATTTTTATAATCCACTCATCAGTTGATAAACTTTAGGTTGATTCTATTGCCTAGCTATTATGAATAGTGAAGATAGTTGATTAAGTATCTGAAATAGAGTGTGGAGTTCTTTGGACATATTTCCAGGAGTGGTATAGCTGGTCATGTGGTAGCTCAATTTTTTAGGTTTTTGAAAAATCCCCACACAGATTTTCATAGTGGCTATAGTAGTTTACATTCCCTTCAGCAGTAAAAAAGGGTTCCTCTCCCCCCACAATCCTACCAGCATTTGTTGACGTTGGTTTTCTTTTTTCTTTTTCTTCTTTTACTTTTTTTGCCCCAAATGGAAAAATCCTTTATGTTGCGTTGTAGAGAAGGCTTAGCCAGTAAGATGCTTGCCTCCAGTGCCAAAGGACCTGAATTCATTTCCCCAGTATCCACATAAGCCAGATGCACAGAGTGGCGCTGGTGTGCTCTCTCTCTCTTCTCTCTTTCTCTTTCTTTCCTTCTCTCTTTCTCTCTCTCTCTCTCTCTCTTTTTCTCTTTCTCTCCATCTCATCTCTTCTGCTTGCAAATAAATAAACAAAAATGTTAAAATGCCAGTGACAAGTGTTGCCACTGAAGTGAAGATTTTCCTAAAGTTTAAAAATGATTTAAATTTCTTTCTGCTGCCTTTTTAAGTCACACTGTCTCCATCAGTTTTTCTGACCTTTTCTCCAGGTCTTATACTTGTTAGGATATTTATCAACCACTCCTTCTTATAGGTCTCTTGAGTCATTTTCACAAACCAGCATTTTAGGAGTAAAAATCATAAGAGCAAGTGAACGACTATGATTTGTTTATCTGTGTTCCAGACATCATGATCTGAAGTCTCATTGGCAGCATTAGGAAGATTTTCATTTGATTCTAAACTTGGATAAGGAACCTTTGGTAGGTGAAGTAGCCCTTGTTCCTGGAGCATGTTGATTGGGACCACATGACAAGCATTATGCTTGCAGCTAGCCATCTAGCAATCTTCGGATTTTTCTTTCTACATGATGCTAAGTAGTATTTTAGCCTGCTGGAACCCTGTGGTTGGGGTCATTTGGACAGATTGCTTCTGGCTTCATTAATCCTAGCTGGTGAGAATCACAGGCTAGAGAAGGCTGGCATTGAGATGCTTGATTTTCTTGGTGAGCTGAAATCTCAAAGAGGTTTTAATTTCCATTTCCCTGATGGCTAAGGATGTTGAAAATGTCTGTTGGTTACTCATGTTTCTACTTTGGAAAACTGTCTGTTTTCATTTCTTTAGCCCCCTTATTGATTAGTAGGGTGGTTGTTTTCTCTTTCTTTTCTTTCTTTTCTTTTTGGTGTTTAGTTTTTGTATTTACCCTCTGTCAGAGGATAGCTGGCAAAGGTTTCTCATTCTGTGGGCTTCCTTTTCCCTTGCAGTGAAGAAATCTTGTTATCTTGCAGTTCCACTTGTTGATTTTTGGAACTCTTTCCTGTGCTATTGGAGTTCTTTTCCAAAAATTCTTACATAATACCTATCCCTCCCAGCCTGTGTTTTCCTCTAGCATTTCTAGTGTTTCTCTGTCATATGTCAGTAGTGTGGATGATGGGAACTCAGGAAGACACCAAGGCTCTCTCCAATCTCTGCCACAGTAGTACATTAATAGTAGTGTCATGGTTTGATCCAGTTGTCCCCGCAAACAAATGAATGTGTTCTGATTGATTGATCCTCAGCTGATGGCAGTTTGGATTTTGCTACCTTGCTAGAGCTGTGTTGTTGGGGGCAGGCTTATGGGGATTATAAGCCAGCTTTCCCTTGCCAGTGTTTGGCACACCTTCCTGCCACTGTTTGCAGTGCTGTGGCGGAGGTGATGTCCACCCTCTGCTCATGCCATCATTTTCCCTGTCAGGATGGAGTCTCCCCTTGAGTCTGTAAGCCTAATAAACCCATTCCTCCATGAGCCGCTTTTGTTTGGGTTCTTTCTGCACAGCAACTAGAAAGCTGACAGCAACAAGTAACTATAAAATAATATGAAATGCATTTCTTCAAAAAGCATAATTTCAAATCTGGGCTTGGTGGTGCAGGCCTTCTGGATAATTTAATGAGACCCTGTCCTTAAATAAAATGTAATAGAGAAGGTGCTGCTGGTATAGGTGAGTGGTAGAACACTTGTCTACCATCTCTAGTATCAAGAATAAATAGTATAATTTTATATAAAAGTTGTAATGATTAAGAACAATTACATTGAGTTAAACTTCTATACTTGCTATTTGTGGATCTCACTGTGTATGGATTATCCTGCAAGTTCAGACACCACATTTACTTGTTTTTTTTTCCTAAATTATAAATGCTCCAGCCTTCCTACTACTCTTTATTATACTAACTTTATGAAAATTGTGCATATTTAATTGGGATTAAAACTTTGTTAGATTTCATTAAAGCAGCCTTAATACTCACCCACCACGACTCAGGGAACTGAGCGGAAGAGGGGGCAGAAAGATTGTAAGAGCCGTGGTGGGGGAGAATATCCAGAAGCATGATGCCCCTGAGTAACAACATACTAGGGCCAGGAGAACCTGGCCGAATACTAGGCTATCCATGATTCCCTGACCTGAGGACTGATCCAGACGGCCCACGGAGGAGGATATCCAGCTGATTGGGGATGGGGAAGAGGGGCATTGGGGAACTGGGGATAACAACTCATTATTTGCCCACTAAATAATGTAACTCATTATGGACAATAAAAAAATTTTTAAAAAAGGAAAAAAAACTTTGTTAGATTTAAGAAAAAGTTATTAATTGTGATTATTTGCTTTCAAGCTACAAAAGAAAGAAGCTCAACCACTGGAACCTAAGAAGAGTACCAGCCCTAAAAATGTTGTGGAGCCTACTGTTGATCTTTTGGGATTGGGTGAGTAATGTGTAAAAAGCCACCATTAGAGTTATAAAGCAATTGAAACCTTACTTGGAATACATATAATGCTTGTACCTTCAGTGTACCAGAAGATGTCATTTGAAGTATATGGTTAGTTTTCTGAGTGCCCACAAGAAAAGACATCTTTAATAAGGAAGCCATGTCTGTCAACACTAGTGCCCCTAGAACAGAAGTAATGAGCTCCTTCAAAGTAATCTTCAAATACTTGGTAGATGTGAAATTTCAACATTTAAAGTAAAGACTGGATCCTCTGTGTTACCACCACACAATTTGTGAAATTTTATTTTTCCCCTTAACAAAACAATTTGGGCTATTTTATTGAAAATTTTATAGATTCAAAATTTAATTTTGATTAGCTTAAGCAACATATTTTTATAACTAGATTTAGTGATTACATTCATTTCTTATACCTGATGATTTTAGTTTAATGAGCTTTTTATTTTCATAGCCATCAGACATTTGGCTTTCAAGGTGTGCTTATACTGTGCTTATCTGCATATATTTATCAGCTCTTTTGGTTTGCTTTTTTTAGTTCTTTGTTTTTCTGTTTTAGAGTTTTGAGACAGTCTCATGTAGTGCAGGTTGGCACCAAACTCCTGATGTAGCTGAGGATGACTTTGAACTCTGGATCCTCTTGTCTGCACCTCTCAAGTGCACAGTTTATTTTATTTTATTTTTATTGTCCATAATGAGTTATATTATTTAGTGGGCAAACAATGAGTTGTTATCCCCAATTCCCCGATGTCCCCCCTCCCCCTCCCCCAGTCAGCTGGATATCCTCCTCCATTGGTCCTCTGGATCAGTCCCTGTGACAGGGGACCATGGATAGCCTAGTATTCAGCCAGGTTCTCATGGCCCTAGTATGTTGTTACTGAGGGGTGCCATGCCTCTGGATAGTCTCCCCGACCATGGCTCTCACAATCTTTCTGCCCCCTCTTCCACTCAGTTCTCTGAGTCATGGTGGATGAGTATTAAGGCTGCTTTAATATTGTGAGTTTAGGAGTCTTTGTGTCGAAAATCGTTGGTTTCTGTCTCACTGGCTTATCCTGTGTTGATTTAATGGCTGTGGCTGTGGGTCCCTTGTTCATCCCGTCATTCTCTGTGAGGTTCCATATGGATCCTCCATGGTATGACTGTGGTGGCTCCTCTTTTGCCAGAATCTCAGGTATTAGCCTACAGTTGGTTGGTAGGGTTAGATGGGCCCCAGCTCTCTCACTGCATCCTGAAAAATACAAACACAATCTCCATCGGAGAGTGAGATCAGTGTAGGTTAACAAATATACACAATTCTGGATTACCTAGATTCTATTTTTAGTAGCCTCCCCGTCAATTGCTCCCATAGTGCATCTTGTCTTGGGAGCCCAAGAGTATGGGATCCAGTGCCTGTCTCCCTGAATCCCAAGTTCCAGACAAGGACTCCCCCTCACTGAGTGGAAAATTTGGCCAAATTTGAAAGCTGTTGATTGTCTCCCCCAGGCCCAGGCCTCTCCATTGCACAAGTGCTCCTTTCTTGGTTCGCTGGTCTCTCCCAGTAGGAGGTGTGGTCAGCCTACTCATGGCCGCAGATTGTGTTTCATGTCAGTGGTCTCTGTTTATTCCAGCTGTCGTTGATCAGTTTCCCCTGGCAGCCTGTGCAGTGCCTTCCAGCACTACACTAACTGCCTTCTGGGGGCTAGATACCATTCCAGACCTCAAAGGGTCTCTCCATGCTGGTCTATGGCATTCTGTGGTTTCTTCAACAACAGGGTTTTGCCTCAGGCCTAGGGAGGTCAAGTGCCCAGTTTATTAACTCTTTTTTGCATCTTTTTCTTTCTAGAAGAATTGGCTTATGGTTATCTTTGTCTTAAGCCAGTAATTAATTTTTTAAAAAAAAATTTCAACTAAAAGAAAATAATGGAAGTCAGTTGAAAGATGAAAGTTTGATTTCATACATTCCTTTTTAAAAAGCAGCTCTTAGGTCTTACTGAGGAAATTGTTTTCTGTGCTAAGAATTATAGTTGAATGTGTTATTTTCTTATGAGGTTGGTATGCCATACACTTATTTCTCTGGGAAGTAAAATTCTTCTGATGGTAAAAAGTATTTTGAAGATAGTGTTTCAGTCCCTGAGCTTCAGATACAATTATGACAAATTCTAGTACTAGTAAGTTCTCAGTGTCTTTATACCATGTTTTATATGCTTTGGTCATTTATTACTAAAGTAAGGATATCTTATATGCATATTTGCTTCACTAGCAATATTTCTTTGCTAAGTGCCTGTTTTATTACTCTGTAGCTAGAATTGTAATGTCTAGGCTAGACCTCATTCATTAATTCATCAGATCTTGAAGCTCTACCCAAACACTAGTATAAAGGCACTAGAAATAGCCTTAAAAGATGATAATAAACACCTGACTTCTAGACCTCCTGTTGCATTTGAAATAATAAATAATTAATTAAAATACTGTAACTCATACAGTCAGTGCTACAGATTAAGGAACAAAAATGAGTGGTTATAATTTTATATAGGATGAATAAGAAGGTATACATGAGGTATCCTGTCAGAAACTATCTGAAGATGTGCATATCTGGATTTGTGGGAAAGAGCATTCCAAGTAGGGAGCATGCAAAGGTTCCTTCGTAGCAGCCTTACTTGGAAATGTGCCAGGACCAGCAAGGCCTATAGTATAGCTAGGGTGGAATGATCTGGGGGAGAGAAATGGCAGAGAAACTATGAAAGGAAGGAGAGAGACAGAGTCTGACAGGACTTTGGATTTGACTCTGCATGACCTGGAAACACATTAGAGATTTACAGAAGATGTAATTTATTTAATCATTATGGCTCTTGTGCTCTGAATAAAGCAGGACAGAGCTGAAAACAAGATGATCACAGCAGTGTAAGTGAGTGATGGTGAAGCTTAAACTACACTTCATTCAGATTTTAGATAGGCACTGAAAATAGGTTCATTGGATTCTCTAGTTGGATATGAATAATGCCATGAGAAAAGGGGGAATTGAAGACGACACTGAGTTTGATCCACCAGAAGGATGAATGGAATTTGCTATTTACTTTTGTGGGAAAATCTGTAAGACATATGGGTGGGAGCTTAGGAGCTTTGTTTGGCCATAATCAATTTGAAATATTTATTAGACCCCCTGTCATGGTTTGATCCAGGTGTCCCCCACAAACAAATGAATGTGTTCTGATAGATCGATCCTCAGCTGATGGCAATTCGGGAATTAGAACCTCGCTAGAGCTGTGTTGTTGGGGCGGGCTTATGGGGGTTATAAGCCAGCTTCCCCTTGCCAGTATTTGGCACACCTTCCTGCCGCTGTTTGCAATGCTGTGGCAGAGGTGATGTCCAGCCCTCTGCTCATGCCATCGTTTCCCCTGCCAGGATGGAGTCTCCCCTTGAGTCCATAAGCCTAATAAACCCATTCCTCCACAAGCCGCTTTTGCTTGGGTTCTTTCTGCGCAGCAACTAGAAAGCTGACCACAACACCCCCCAAAAAGCAAATTTTTAATAAAGAGAGGTCCTAATTTGGCAGTTATGAATTAAGACTTATGAATTAAGAGAGGGTATAGACCAGGAATATAAAATTGAAAGTTATCAGTTTTTAAGTGTTTAAAGTTACGAAACTGCATTATTTCAGTAAGGAAATGAAAATAGCCCGAAGAGAAGAGTTTTAAGCTCCCTGCCCTATGGCAGTCATATATTTAGAAGCCATGGATATGACTCAGAAAAGTGACCAGAAGTTAGTGATAGGTGAAGCAGGAGTACTATGTGATATTTTCTGTCTGGGTGAAGTCAGATCAAAGTTCCTTAAAATATTGATGGCTTTCAAGAAATTTTTTTAAAAATAAAGAAAAGATTATTTTTCATCCATGCTATGTCCATCTGAAAGTCATCAGTGCTCTGTTCCACATCATCTGCATGTCATTGCCCAGGCTGATAGAGCAGCCTCTGTCTTGAGCAAGAATTGGCCAATTTTTATGGATTCAGCAAGTAAATGTTTTCAGCTTTGAGGACTTTAAAGTCACTCATAACTACTTAGTCATAGATAATGGATGACAGAACTGTGTTTCATTAAAACTTTATTTACAAAAAGGGCAGAGGGCCTCATTTGGCTATAGGGCACAGATCCCCATTCTAGACCTCTGCTTGTCATGGCAGAGGGAAAAGAACACACAGCTTCAAGTCACTTGTGACTGTCATTCCATTCATATTTCATTGTTGACAGGGCCAGTTTTCATTCAGCAGGGGATATGATCCACTTAGAGAAATTCTACCAAATAGGCAGATTAAGTGAGGAAGAAAGTGTTTGTGAGGGGATGGGATGAACAGTTTTCTCATGTTTCAAGCCGATCAAGCAGAATTGAAGACCCAGTAATTAGATTCAGCAAAAAAAAAAAAAAGAGAGAGAGAGAGAAAAGAGTGACTTTGAGGTGGTACAAATGTATAGATAGTGTTTGAGGAAAACTGGGAAGAGGAGAATTAACATAGGTGGTTCTTTGAAGGTGCTTTGCTATAAAGAGAGGCAAGAAATGGAGCCAGTAACTAGAGGAGGATGTGGGCAGTAAAGCTTCAACCCCTCTTTAAAGGGGGATGAGGTCTAGTAGGCAAATGGAATGACCTGCCTTTCAGGTGCTCAGTAAACAAGATGGCAAAAAGTGTATCAAATGAGGTTGTAGCCAACCTGCCATAGTTGATCACGGGCTTGAAAGAGGAAAAAGATGCTTATGTGGTGGCTGTTGCTGTCTGGGGTCCATTATTATGCAGCATTATTACTGCAGCAGGACAGGAGTTTAGAGGTTGGTTATGGTAGCGCCTTTCTGCTGGTATCAGTTGCTAGGATAGTGGACTGTCCTATGCCATCTGATGTATACAAAGTATCAGAGACTTCCACCAGCTAACAGGTGGGATAGCGGGCCTTCTAGGTCAGCTTCTCTTTCAGATAGTGCAAGAGCATCAGTAAACAGTGTTTTTAGATGAAAACTAAAATTCATTCATGGACTAAGGGGAAGGAAATGTTTAAAGGAAGAAGTTCAGGATACATAGGTATCTGGGTGAGGATGGACAGCAGGTGTTGAACATACAGTGGAAGAGTTTCAAAGGTGGGGATGATGAGAGAGCATAGAAGGAGCTTCTGCTGATAGTTTTAGCAAACAGGAAGGTAAGGTATCCTGACCAGAACACATACAACTCTTTCAGACTTATAGGAATAATAGTTATTTTAATGCTTTGCACCACTGCCAAAAAGTATTTGTATAGAGGTGGTACTTAATTATTGCCTACTTTCTAACTTTGGAAAGTTCCTAAGGTCTTGGGCCCCTTTTGACTGAGCGCCAGGCTGAAGGAGTCCCAGGAACACCAGATTTGAATCAAATATAGACCCATCTTGACTTAAATGTATACCTCCTATGTTAAAAGAAAATTTAAAATCAACTTCAAAGACATATGGGGTAGTGCTTTTCATTTTCTGTTACCTGTAGAGCTCCTTTAGGACTGAATTACACTGTTAAACTAGTGCACATTCTTGCTGGTACAGAGGAACACTGCAGGATGGGATTGTTTTTGACACTAATATTCAGACAAGCTTAAAGAAGAAAAATGCCAGGCCTTTAAGTTTTAAGGTTGGAGTAAGCAAGGTTATCATCAGAGGCTGGGATGAAGCACTCTTGACTGTGAGTAATTTCTGAGAAATATAATCCCTTATAAATCTTATATAGTCCCAAGTATTTTTCTATAGCTGTGCAAAAATATTGAGAACTATTTTTTCCCGTGTCTCATATTGTAAACTTAAAAGCTCAATAAAAATGAATGAAATGACTTAAAAATTATTGTTTTTTTATTTACTCTTTTTCTTCTGTTGTTTTGTGTTAAGGCAGGGTCTCACTCTACCTCAGGCTAACCTGGTACTCATTCTGTAGCCTAGGGTGGCTTCAAACTCAAGGCTATCCTCCAGCTCATTTTCCTGAGTGCTGGGATTAAAGGCATAATCCACCACACCCAGCTCTTGAAAATGTTTTTTAAAACATTATGTCTATACTGAATACATGCTTGCTTTTTATTTCCTAAATAATATAGGATAGTGAGTATTTAAATGGGATTTATATTGTTAGATTTTATAAGTAAGCTACAGTTGATTTAAAATATGTAGGAAAGCCGGGCATGGTGATGCATGCCTTTAATCCAGCACTCAGGAGGTGCTGGCAGACAGAGGTAGGAAGCCACCCTGAGATTACATAGTGAATCTCGGTCAGCCTGGACTAGAGTGGGACCCTACCTTGAAAACAAAACAAAAAAAGTAGGAAAGGGTGTGTAGATTATATGTAAATATTATGTATGTCCAGAACACCCTGATTTTGACATGGGGAGAAAGGAATTGGTGTCCTAGAACTAGTCTTGCTCAAATATTGATTCAGTGTTTTTTTTTAATTTGTGGAGAGGGGTAGCAGAAGGCATCTTCTAATGGTGAAATCTTCAATGTGAGCATGAGATTTAGGTGTAAGACTTGGCATACATTGTTGGTGTTAAATGTGATCTGACCAGTTTCAGCTCAGTTTTTCATGACCAATTCCTGTTTGGTGGCCTCCTGTGCACTGTGTTCACAGGACAGGGAAAGTTGGTCCCTTCTCAAGCGCCAGCAGTCCTCCAGGAGACAGTGGGGGAGAACATTGGTGGACTTCTGGGTATGTCTCAGAGAATCACATGCTTTTATGTTTTTGTCACCAAAAAAAAAAAAATCTAATATGATCTGTCTCAGGGGTATAAACATGTTTATTTAGTTACTGTTTAATAAAATTAATGATTTTGCTTTCTCCGTGGCCACTTTATTCATGTTACTTTATGAACACCTGCCATGCTGCCCATTTACTGAACCAGGGGGAATCTGCACACTCGAGATCTCCTTGGTTTAGTTGATAGGCAGGCAGCATGGTAGAGGTTCATAAATGGAGGGGCAAACAGAGCATGAGGGTTAGGATTGAATTGTAAGGCCATGTCAGTTGTTTTGACAAATTAGCTGGAAAAACATCTGTTTAGTAGTAACGTCTTAGTCATCTACACGCTGCTAGGGTGAATCTCCAAACCAGGCAAAGTTTGGGGAGGAAAGTATTTATTGAAGTAACAGATCCAGGGTAAGTTCTATAATGGTGAAAGAGGCTGACCCCTTTCACAGGTCCAAGCAGAGAGAAACCCAGCACCAGTACCTCAAGCAAGCAAGCACACTCAGTACTCCAGGCTTGAGCTCAGACTGCTCTTTGCATATGTATAGCTGGAATTCCAGACCCATCCCAGACACAGTGAGGGCTGGACCCTGGGATCTGGCCAAGGTGACATACCCTTCAGCCAGGAAGCTGGAGAAAAACTTTAACCAACTCTTGAATCTATTGGACACCCATTCAAACTACCACAAGTAAGAACCATTTAAAAAATTAAAATATGCAGCACTATTTTGCTTTAAGACACTTTTTAAAAAGTTTGAAAACAATTTAAAGTTTAAAGGTTTTTTTATGTTTGTGTGTGGTGAGGAGAGATGTATTGTGGGGGGGTGGGGGGTGATGTAATAGCAATAGGACAACTTCTGGGTAAATTCTCTCCAGTCTACCACATTTGAGGCATGGTTTCTCCGGATCACATATTCATTATTCTTGGTCTTTGCTGTGTTCATAGTGAGCATTGGGAAATTATCCTGTCTCTGCCTCTTGCTATTAGCTTGCTGTAATTGCAGAAGCCATCCAAGCTTGCAGCGTTTAGATTTTTTTTATTGACAACTTCCATAAATACAGACAATATTCCATAATCACAATCCCCTCCCACTGCCTTCCTTTTCTCTCAAGTCTCCCCTCCTCTGAATCCCTTCTTTCCAATGAGTCTCTCTTCAATTTTGATGTCATCATTTTTTCCTTCATATTATGCAGGTCTAGTGTAGGTAACAACAACCACTGAGGTCATGAATATCAAGGCCCTGTCTGGAAGATACTGTTGTAAGCACGCCTAACCTTCCTGTTTCTGCCATCACTTCTATAATGGGTCCTGAGCCTTGAAGGGTCTGACAGAGATGTGCTTTTTAAGTGGAGTCTGGGGAGGGTTGAACTTGGGTACTTACGCAGCTAGCACTTTATTCATTGAGCTGTATCTCAGCTCCAGCTTAAAGGTTTTCAAGGTGACTTACTTTGCAAGGAAGATCCCTGGGGTGTTGATTTCATCTTATAAAGCAAGGCATAATGTGTTTTAATACAAAGATATTCCAAGTAGCATTTTTATTTATGGTAAAAGCTTTTAAATGGCTTCTTGACTACAAAATAGAGTTCACTGAGGAACATGAATATTTGGAAAGCTTCAAGAAGTGTTACTAAGAAGAGCAACATTTCTTTCATGGAAGCAACCTTCTTTATTTGATCAGTGCTGGTTCTGCTTTAACCCATTCCTGTGTATGATAATGCTTCACTTAGCTTCAGTAGTTCCTGGTGAAGAATTAGACTTGGCAGTTCTCATTGTGCATGAAAAACATAACTTCCATTTACATATCACCTTCTCACCTACCTGAAGATAGATAGCAATACATAAAATCTATTGCTCTCTGACATTATCTTATTATCTGTGCAAGTATGACCACGTAATAATGCCTCTGACATTCAAGTAAAGGATGCTTTCAATTAATATTTATTGAGCACCACCAGAGTTCATTGACCTTGTAAACATTGCAGCTGCGGGCATTTACGGTAGTGCAAGTAGGAAATAGAGTTGCAGTTTCAAAACTGGAAGGCAAGAGAGTTATGGCTGAGGGAGAGATGGAATTATACAAGAGGGTTGCTTCAGGAAATTCAGTTTAAGACTTAGATTAATGCTAAATTTCCTAATTTAAATTTTGTTTAATTCTTGGGTTAATCTTTTTGTTGCTGTTAGACAGAAGAGTAACTATGTACTTGGCATAATTACTTCAAATAAGATCTCATGACTTGCAGAGATCACCATTACAGTGAATGATATTTGGAAAGCAGCTACCCAGATAAATAGAACTCTAGCCAGTGCTTGCCTTTGTATAGCACATAGATTAGTAATCTATCTGCATCTTGGAGTGCCTTTCAGGTGCTCTGAGAAGACATTAAGAGAGGTTAAGTTGGTGTATCTGTGTGTGTCAGTGCACGTGTGTTTGTGGAGGCCAGAGGTCAACGCCAAATATCTCCCACTATCACTTTCCATGTCATTTTAGATAGGTTCTCTACCTGCCCAGCTCTGGGATGACAGACAGCTCATGCCACCACGCTTGGCATTTTATGTGGTGCTGAGGAGCTAAACTCAGGTTCTCATGCACGCTCAGGCAGCACTTCTCCTGCTGCACTGTCTCCCCAGCTTCCCAGCCTTGTCATGTTCTCAGGTAGTCATGTGTAGTGCTATGAAACAGTGGTAGACTGAGCTGTAGACAGTGATTTGGAGACATATTTTCTGATTTAGAGAATTCCAGCCTCTGTCCTCAGTAAAGTGGGACACGGAAGCCGTGGTGTAAGGAGTTCAGTCAGGAAACAGTTGCAGTGTCACAGGGAAATAGCCTCATGGAAGCTGTGGCTGTGAACAGAGGAGAAAAGGCTAGCCAAGTATACTAGAAGTCGAGGTTTCCAGGTGCACCAGCATGCAACCTCGCTTGAAATCCCTATTGGTCTTTTGTGTACAATATACTAAGGCAATTTAAAATTAAAACTTTAACGTATCAATCAGAATACCCACCTCATGGAACTTACATATTACTGTTGAAACGTGTTATTAAAATATGAAGTGTTCCTAGTTCCTGTTAGCTGATAAATTCTTATTCATAGGTCTTTGGAATGGTGCATGAAGAAGACACTAAGGAGAGTTTACCTTGTCTTCATTTGGATTTACCGTATTAGATGAGTTCTAACATAGCTAAAATAATGAGAATTAACAAGCATGCTCATAGTAGGGAGTTTCAGGTAATAGAGGCTGGTGCTCACAGCTTCCATATTTGAAATGTTTCCTCCTTGCTTAAGCATCTCTGAGCATCATGATGTAAAGGAGGCCAGTAAATGCATAAGAATTGGTTCTTGTTCGTGTAAGTAGAACTCATTTAACAACTTTTTTCTGTGGCTCATAATATTTTAATCAGTCTCTGTTACATGTACACTTTAAGACATTCATCTATTGATTCAATTTATGCTAGACTGAAAATTTTTTTAAATATTTTACTTAGAGAGGGGGGGGGGGACGGGCAGGCTAGGGCCTCCAGCCATTGTAGATATACTCCAGACACATGCACCACCTTGTGCATCTGGCTTTACATGGGTGCTGTGAACTGAACTCGGGTCCTTCTGCTTTGCAGGCAAACACCTTAACTGCTAAGCTATCTCTCCAGCCCCTAGACTGAAATTTTAAGGTAATGCTGAAAGCAAGTAGTTATCTGCAAGCTACTAACCATAGTTTAGTGCCTTACCTTTAAGAATGAAATCTTTTCTTTATTTTCATGCATTGCCTTAATTTCTTCTGTTTGTTTATTGTCTGTTCAAAGGGTCCTTGGTGCTTCATTACCATTCTTTATGATATTGTCCCCAGCTATTTTTCTTCCATTTGTCTTAGGCTTTTCCCATTATTTCTATTGGTCTATCAACTACTGTTTCTGCATACTGATTAAAGGGGCTGCTGCGTTCTGCTGTTGGCTGCTCCTACCACCATTCTTTAACGGAGCTAGGAACACAGAAGGATGTACAACTGTGATGAATCTGATCAATTACCTGTTTGCACAGATCCCCTCTTACCTCGTAGAAAGCACTGTATGGTTGGAAGAGGAAGTTTCCAGTTGTCTGGCTACGTGCCTCGGAATGTGTGTGCGTGCACACAACCAAATAAAATAACCTATCCAGATTTAAATGAATGTTTTGGCTGTGGTAGTACATTGTGTTTAAATAACTTTCGATAAGCCTTACTCTAATTTTTGGTTGTGTTTTTAAGTCTAGAGTACCTTGTCCTGTTAAGATACTGCTTTATTTCTGTTAGTAATCAGAAGTTTTTCTTTAAAGAGGTCTAACTTCATAATAAAGACTACCTCATTTTAGAGCTAGAAATGAAAATAATTACTTTACATGTGAATTGCATTTTAATTTTAAATTGATAATTTAAAATTATCACTAATTTAAATTGATAATTTAAAATTAGCACTGGAGGCTGAGGCAAGAAGGTCACAAATCTGAAGCCAGCAAGAGATAGCAAGAGATAGCAAGATTCTGTCTCAAAAATAAGTAATTTCTGTATTATTTTATTACTTTATCGCTCAGGTGTCCATAGTGCTTGATATAGATATAACATATGCAACACACATTGATTTCATATATGAATTTTACTACACATCTTCAATAAAATATTTCTTTTAAAAATTCTGTTAAAGTGATGGCACTATTTTGGAAAAATACTTATTTTCCAAATTAATTACTTTGGGCCCAAACACTAATATAAATTAGTGAATTTTTTTTTGCATTACCATTTATTTAGTGATATCAGTATTTATTTTGTAACTCACTGAAGCTTAAACAGAGAATAAAAGATAATTTCTATATACTTGGAAAAAATAAGCCTATTTTTGTTTTTTCAAGTTAGGGTCTCGCTCTAGCAGTCTCAGGCTGGCCTCGAAATCATAAAGATCTCCTATCTCTGCCTCCCGAGTGCTGGGATTAAAGGTGTTTGCCACCATTCCCAGCTACTCTATGGGTTTCTGTGAGTTGTGATAAAAGTCAAATATTGGAGTATCTTTGTACAAGATATGCTGTTTAAAGTTGCAAAGGTTTTTAAAAAAATTATTTATTTACAAGCAGAGAAGAAGACAGAATATATGTGTCAGGGTCTTTAGCCACTGCAAAAGAACTCCAGATACATGCATCACTTTGTGCATCTGACTTTATGTGAGTACTGGGGAATTGAACTCTGGTCGTTAGGTTTTTCGGGCAAGTGCCTTAACCACTGAGCAATCTCTCCAGCCCTGAAAAGGTTTTTAAGGATGTATGATTTAACTTTGTGGGAGTATCATTCATCAAAGAGAGACCAAATGAAATTGTAAATTGCTAAAGCAGAATGATGATTTAGGATATAAGGGCTGGATTTGTAGGTCAGTGGTAGAGCACCTGCCCAGTGTGCAAAAAGTTTTGGTTCCATCCCCAACACTAAGAAACAGAAACAAAGAGATTTAGACCAAATGGAATATTAAACCCAAGAAGTAACAATTGTGATGCTTTGGCTATCTGGTTGTGGCAAAGAAAATAGACCTGGGTATGATGCTCCATTCCCTGAAATTGCAAACACTGTTCTCTGCCTCTCACTCCAATTCCCACTCACCTTTTAAAAAAATCTGCATTTTTCAAAGTTCCTTTCCTCTAAAATCTTAGTATTGGCATAACTAGTAGTTGCCAATTTGAATTAAAAAATAACTTAGTTCATAGTGTTATAAATGTTCCTATAGGATCCATTTGAATAATGTATTTACCTTTATTTTTGTGTGTGTTTATATGCATGCAGAATGGGTGTGTGGTGTGTGTGATGAGTGGTGTATGCCCATGTGCCTGTGTATGAGTGCCCTTCTCTTTCTGCTTCTCCACCTGAACTGGAGCTGCTGTCAGTGAGCCCCAGAGATTTTCTGTCCCAACCAACCCCCAGACTGGGGTTACAGATGTGCATGGCCATGCCCAAGCTTTTTTCTTTTTTTCTTTTGTTTTTCAGAGGTAGGGTCTCAATCTCTAGCCCAGGCTGACCTGGAATTCACTTTGTAGTCTTAGGTTGGCCTCAACTCATGGTGATCTCCTGCCTCTGCCTCCTGAGTCCTGGGATTAAAGGCGTGCGCCACTAAACCCGGCTCCAGCTTTTGGTTTTTTTTTTTTTTTTTGGTTTTTCAAGGTAGGGTCTCGCTCTAGTCCAGGCTGACCTGGAATTCACTCTGTAGTCTCAGGGTGGCCTTGAACTCACAACAATCCTCCTACCTCTGCCTCCCGAGTGCTGGCATTAAAGGTGTGCACCACCACACCTGGCTTTTTTTTTTTTCAAACATGGATTATACATGGAGAGTCAAAATACAACATTTCATATATTTTAAATCATCAAAATTTATTTGCAAGGTAGGTAAAATGATGTAATCACCAAAACAAGTCTACAGAATATTCTAATAGTATAATACTGTTTATTAAACTAATAGATGAATAATATTTCTGGGAGGGGCTGGGAAGATGGTTGAGCAGGTAAAGCACTTGCCACATATGCATGAGGGCCTGAGATGTGATTTTGACTTCTTAGCAGCCATGTAAAAAGCAGATCATGGTCACATCTGTAATCCCAGCCCACAGGGGATAGAGACCAGGGGTCATTGGGAGCCTAGGATAGATCCTATATCTCAACTTTTGAGAATTTTTTAATACATTGACTTTTTTAGAGTAACACCATATTTCAAGTAATTGAAGAAATTTTCTATCTTGACAAGAGTCTGTATTCTTTTCAGATGGCCCAGCTGAAGCACCAGTGACCAATGGGAATACAAGTACTGTGCCAGCCATAAATGATGAGCTGGATATTTTTGGACCGATGATTTCTAATCCCTTACCTGCAACTGTCATGCCTTCAGCTCAGGTGTGTGGTAAAAATATGGTTTTCTGTGATCCCCATTTATTTCCTTTTTGAAAATGTTAAGAAATTTAACTTTGAAATAATTTATTTTGAGCAGTCACTAATGTGAAAATCTTTTTGTTCTATAGTCCAAGACTTGGCAAACTAGCCTATAGCTTTTTTTTTTTTTTTAAGAAAACAAAGTTTTATGGAAACATAGTCACTTCCATTGTTTTATAGTCTTTGCTTCCGTGCTACAACAGCAGAGATGAACTTATAGCAGAGACAATATGATACATAAACATAAAAACTTCACTGTCTTTTAAGTTTCAACCCTTGCTTTAGGGAAATAGTATATTTAGAACGAACAAATGGAGTGATACATCTCAATCTGATTCAAAATCAATTAGGTCATTTACTTCAGACATTTTTAAACTGAGTGTGTTTGTCAATTTTGACAGGAATAGGTTCCAGAAAGTCAGCAACATTCATATTCTTTTAGCTAAAGTTAGCCTCAAGCCTACCGTATTTTTAATGATTATAAAAATAGGGGATGGTGAGATGGTTTAGTGGTTAAAGATGCTTGCTTGGATAGCCCGCTGGCCTAGGTTCCATTCCTCAGCACCCATGTAAAGACATATTCATAAAGTTTTTCAAGCATCTAGCTTCCATTTGTAACAGCAAGAGACCCTGGTGTGCTCATGTTAAATAAATAGATAGATAAATAAATAAATAAGTAAAATAAATAAATAAAATATAAACAAATAAATAAAAGAATATTTTAAAAACTATTCAAAGCTATATTTTAAACCAGTATCTTTTTTACAAATATTAGTGGTGAAGAAATTTTGAATTATTTGTAATATTACATAGAATTTCTTTGAGGGGAAATACGTGAGCTTTCAGAGTACAAGTTGAACTTACTCTTAAGCACATAACATTAAGAATCTATTTTATATTTAAACTTTATAACTAGTTTGTTTACTGAAGTGTATTTGTATTTAAGTTACTATACTTTTTCTGTAGGAAAAGCTGAACTAGGTATGAATTGTATCGATACAAAAACAAGTATTTCTTTTTTAAAAAAACATTTTCATTTATTTGCAAGGATGAAAGAAACTCCTTGCAAATAAATGGAGAGAGAATGGGTGTGCCAGGGCCTCTGGCTGCTGCAAACAAACTCCAGACACATGTGCCCCTTTTGTACATATGGTTTTTTGTGGGTACTGGGGAATTGAACTCAGGGTCGTTAGGTTTTGTAGGCAAGTGCCTTAACACTGTTGAGCAGATCTCTCCAGCCCCCTAAAAACAAGCATTTCTTAAGACTAACAGCATTTTCTTGAATATATATATATATATATATATATATATTTATTTTTTTTTTTTGTGGTGCTGAGAATTGAACCCAGGGCCTTGTGCTTGCTAGGCAAGCGCTCATCCATTGAGCTAAATCCCCAACCCTTGAACATATTTTTATAATAGTTATTTAGTATTTACTACTAGAATTTAATAAGTAAATTTTTTAGGAAGTAGTTAGTTTTAGTGAATCTTCATTAGAATTACCCACAGCAGTAGTGTGGAAGGAAAGGACGTATTGTATGACAGCCTTTCTCCTCCAATTGCACACAAGAAAGACCAGGTATTGTTTCAGTAAAGCAACATTAATTACCTTGTGAATTATTGCAGCCATGTGTGTTTATGAGACAAAAAGAAAGTCTATTGCTATGGCTTTGGGAAGAAATATATTAGTCCAAGCATTTAAAAAAAACAACGTATTTTGTGTTAGCCATTCTATATCAAGGCAGTTATATTTGCCATACTTCTAAAGCTTCCATTGGGGGATGAGGGCTGATTTAAAACTGCTTAGAGAATTAGACGCCCCAACTGAGGCTTCAGGTATTTCACATGTTCTGTTTAACATTTTAGCAGCAAAAAGGCAATGTAGACTTATTTAACTCTTAAGTATAGTAGTGCCATAGCTATGAGCTTTAGCGGGAGGGCATGCATAACTAACCGTTCATGTTTAGTGCATTCTAATCAGTACCTGGTAGGATGACAGAGTTAATTTTAAAATCATATTAAATTATTTTTTTTGGAACATTGTTTTTGACTAAAAGCGTGCCAGTTGCATTGACCCTATAAAGTATCTGGTGAATTCAATTGCCTTTCATTTGAACTGCATATTAAGGTTTAAAGTAATGCCGTTGACAATAAAGTGCACATGTATGTTCTATACACACACACATACACATATATATAAGCAGTGTGAAGATTCCTAATTCTGGTGGGCTTCTAGTATATGTAATTGAATTTTATAATTAATTTGATCACAAGATCATGCATTACTCAACCCTATTTCATTCTTGGTGTTTTCCAAGCATGTTTAAATTCTATCAAAAGATTTGCCTACATGTAAATATGAAATAGACTGGATTTGTCATCTTGCTTTACCTGTCTGAGGCCTGGAAATAGCTGACAGGAGTACTTGTGTATGTTGTTGGAAGTTGGAAGGGGAGTTGCTGTTCCAGTAGTGACACAGACGTCCCTTTCCTGTCCTGTGCATGTGTGTGCGTATGTGCGTTCATACACAAGTGCATTCATTCTAGAATCTAAACCTGCTCAATAGCTGAGCCCCTTGTTCAGGCCTGGGATCCCAAACAGTCAAAAAGCCTTCAGCTAGAGTCCTTGTAGCCTCTTGAATTATAAAATGTCAGGCAAACATGGTTCTCCTTTTCTCCTGAGGATGCAGTGCTGGCAAATGAACACAACAAATGAATGAACATTTATGTGCTTGCTAGCTAGCTAGCTGTGTTGTTTAGATTGTGTCCCTGTTGGTATAGGTGTTCCATATTTACCATCATGAGTCCTAATACTTAGTTCATCAGTCTGGTCTACTATGAGATGTGAATTGTAGTAATTCTAACCGTTTGGGGGATTTCATGAGTAAATTAGATTACAAGATGTTAGGAAATCCTCATGCTGAACAGAAACTCACTGTGATGAAAAAGATCACTTGGTAATGTAGCTGTTTTATGACCTAATTATTAACAACAGTGAGTTGTTAACCCTTTATGTTGCAGCTTCCTTGGTTATTCAGCCTACCCTCATTTTATAGGAGGGAAGTCAAGTAACACATCTTAGGGCACACTATTAGTCTTTATGATAATTGAGATATAGTTGATTAAAGGTCTGTTTACTCATTTCACTCTTTTTACAAAATAGATGGCTTTTTCTATGTAACTGTTAAGTCTTGCTCAGACATAATTAACTCAAAATAACTGTTTAGCCTGAATTAGCTTGTTGAGTAGTATTTAAACAGTAACTTGTTACATCATATTCTAGCCAGAACATTAAATGTTTGAATTTAACTTCTACTTGTTACTCACCTTAATCTATAGTTTGAAAAGAATCTTAGCCAGATTTTACTTCTTTACAGAGTCCTCTGAATTTTTATATTTAAAATAAGTTCATATTAACAGATGTGAATTTGGTTCAGTATTTCATGACTGCAAAGACCATTAAGCAAGACTGTTATTTATGATTGTACACTATCTGTGTGCAAGATAGTAGAAATTAATTTTAAAAAGTTTTTTTTAATATTTTATTCATTTTTCAAGCAGAGATACAGAGATTGAGAGAGAGAGAGAGAAAGAGAGAGAGAGAGAGAGAGCGCACCAGAGCTATTACCACTTTGTGGGTCTGGCATATGTGGGTCCTGGGGAATTGAACCCGGGGCCTTAGGCACTGGAGGAAAGTGCCTTTACTGCTGAGCCATCTCTCCAGCCCAGAAAATTTTTTGTTGTATATTACCTATCTAAATGTTCATACTCATTTGCCTGTGAGTGGAGTAGAAGATGTGGATGAGTGTACAGGTAGTTTTGCTGTACTTTACTTCTGCATTAGGAAGGTGCCAATGTTAAAATGGACCTAGATTAAAATCATAAAAATTTTATGATGTATCTTTTGAAAAGATGAAACTTTTAATTAACCATTGCAGGACCTTCTTGCTTCTCTGATAGTTGTATCAATAATACCAGTTCCTTGAAGCAGTAGTGGTAGTCCTCAGAGAACATCTGCCTAACAACTGTTAGATATGCTGTGTTTAAGATGTGATGAGCAAAAATTCTGTTGGTCCAGTTGCTAAAGATAGTTGTGAAAGGCAGACTCAAATCATGACATTTCACCTTCACTCTAGATGCCTTTATGTGGGCTTGTGAATGGTTATCTTGAATGCTACCATTTTTTCTAATGATCAATTCCTAATTTTATAAACTTGATGGGGATTTTAAGTAATAGGTGAGTTGTGCTGTACAGAACTCAATATCCTACTTTGGGGTTTATGTCAGGGGACATCATCTGTGCCAGCAGCTGCCACCCTGTCTACAGTTACACCGGGAGAGCTGGATCTATTCACTGAGCAAACTTCAAAGTCAGAAGAAGCAGCCAAGAAACAACTCTCCAAAGACTCCATCTTATCTCTATATGGCACAGGAGCCATCCAGCAGCAAAGCACTCCAGGTAATTGTGAGATCTGCTTCCAGGGAATCGTGATGACAGTACTAGAGCACATCCTTGCAGTCATAGGGCTTTTATATTTTCCTGTGAGAATGGTGCTTCTGTGGTTGTTTACATAACAAACAAAGCATCAGAATTACAAAGTACAGGATTCACAAAACTTTCATTTACACTTTATTCATTTAATCTTAAGCTATCCACATATCACGCATTACTATTGTATAAGCCACAGGACATATTTCAGTAATTATTAGAATTTGATTTACATGAAGCTTATGACTGTATACAATGTATTTTCTCTGAAGGTTAACAGTAACCAGTTAAAATTATCACATGATTATAAACTTGGAAACGTTTTGTCATTATAATGAAATATTAGCATAAAATTTATTCAGGTTTAATCCATCAGACCGTTTCCTCTGAAATAAGCTGTATTTCACATATGGACTGAAACTTTCCCATGTGGTTGGTTTTGGGAAATCAGAGGTGCATGCACTCTCATGCTGGGTGCTTTCGCTTTCACAATGGAAGATAGATTACATTTTCTAATTACTTCTAGATTACATTTTCTAATTACTTCTCCAAGTTAATGATTTGTCTGCATTCTGGAAATAACCAGCTCTCCAGGGTTAGGTGTGGGTTGTTCAGAGCATTGTGAGCAGCCACGCTGTAGGTGGGTCAGGAAGCTCATGCATTTTCCCTGCCTGCAGAGGTGAGTAAAGCCTTGCACAGTCACCGCCCCCTCCATTCACTTCTCATCATGATTCTTACCACACAGGCGTGTTTATGGGACCTTCAAGTGTACCCTTTACCTCACCAGCAGCTGCTGCATTTCAAGGCTTTCCTTCGCTAGCTGTGCCAGTGCCCGCAGCTCCTGGCCTCATAGGAAACGTGATGGGACAGAGTGCAAGCATGATGGTGGGCATGCCCATGCCCAACGGGTTCATGGGAAATGCACAAACTGGTGTGATGCCACTTCCTCAAAATGTTGGCCCCCAAGGAGGAATGATGGGACAGATGGGTGCACCACAGAGTAAGTTTGGCCTGCCGCAAGTACAACAGCCTCAATGGAACCTATCACAGGTAGGGGCCCTTCACTCTCCAACTCCTCACAAATCAAAGAAATAGCCATGTTTTTAGTGGTTTCACGTATTTTTAAATTAAATGATCTGACAACTGGATAGGGATAGTGTTTTATGATGTCAGAAGGGTCTTAAGATGTAGATCTTAAGAAGTTTTACTAAACAACTTATCCTTTCAGAATATTTTATAAAAAATGTTAGGATTACTTTTCCTATTTCAGACTAGAACTCAACTGTGATGGTGAACATACTTAACCTATGTGAAATAGCTAGAGACTAGCTTAGACAACCTAAAAGACTCCCTTTCTGCTGCCTTTGAGGTTGAGCACCAGGCTTTACTTTGCTTGTGGTGGAGGGTATTTAGAGTCAACTTAAACCAGTGTATCTTCACTAATAATTCTAGGTGCTCTCTCTGTCTCTGTCTCTTTCTCTCTCTCTCCCTTTATGTCCTGTCCCTCCTTCCCTCCCTCCCTCTCTCCCTCCCTCCCTCCCCTTACAAATGAGAAAGAAATTCAGCTTCATATTCTGAAAGCACAATTTTAGAAGGGATCAAGGCTGTCTTCCATATCATGTCATTATTACTGCCCATGGATTTGTAAAACTTCTTTATATTCAAAAGCTCTTCTAAAGTTGTACTTCCCTTTCACATAGCCTATAATTTTTTAGTTTAAAGTGTCTTCACTGGCTCAAGAATGCCCATAAGGTGTGAGGAAATCCACATTTGTCTCAGATATTCCCTTATAAAATTCTACTTCAAGTTAGTTTCAGTAGTGAACAGCCATGGGCTGCATGCAGTCAAAGATAGCTGTGCATTCAGTCCAACACACATCTGTAAACTTCCTTCCATCATCACAAGGGGACTGGGGAGCTGGCTCAATGGGTAAAAGTGCTTGTTGCACAAGCAGGAGGACTCCGCGCTGGACAGAGACAGGTGAGTCACTGAGGCTCCCTAGTCAGCTAGTATGCCTGAAAAAGACCCTGTGTCAGTGAAGTAAGGACGGAAAGCAATAGAACAGGATACCCGGGGCCCTCCTGCCCTGGGCACATATACTTTACACAGCTCCAAAAAGAAACGATCACAAGAAACTTGATTTTATGGTCAAGCAACAATGGTCACAGTGTCACACAAGATAAATATATGCATGCTCTCACTGCAGGTTGGACACCTTTGGAAGCCATGCGGTAACATTATTATATTAAATACTCCATCTGGCTTTTCTTTAGCTCCACAAAGACTTGTAGGCTTAAGTTCATGTTCCCATTAACCTTCCATGTGTGTGTGTGTGTGCATGAGTGCTTACTGGTAGAAACCTGAGGACAACGTGAGGTGTCACTCCTTAGATACATCCATGTCTTTTTGAGGTAGGGTCTGTGGCTGGCCTGGAACTTGCACAGTAGGCTTGGCTGGCCAGCCAGCAAGCCTCAGGTATTCACCTGTCTCTTCACTGTACTGGGACTTCAAGTGTGGCCACCTTACCTGGTTTTTATTAAACCCAGGTTCTGGAGGTCATTTCCTGATACTTGCAGGCAACTTACTCACTGAGATAGCTCCAACCCCCTTCCTTGTTAGTGGTCCAATCAGCATCTTATGGTCTTGGATTCATATGGGTGACATTTTGAAATCGTGATGTGATGTTGTTGTGTTGGGCCTCATCCATAGCTATCCTGGGATGCATCGTGGGCCACAGCATGGATGCCCTGAGAGTGATTTCCAACTAACTTCAGCACAATCACTGTATCTCACAAGTTCTCCAACTTAACTTTTTGCAATCATGACTCAGGATATGTGTGATACTGGTCTCTACCAGCTGGGAATCTCAAAATTTCTAATTTGCCGAGCCTCACCTAGTGTAGACCCTACTTAGAGATAGTGTGCTGGAGAGCAGCAGCCATCAGTGGGATTCACTGGCCGTGGAATCCTGAGTGTCTGTGCGGCAGTGTGAAGAAGTAATCTGCTGCCCCGTCAGACGTTTGATCAGTGGTGTAGCTAATGTCAGTATCTTGAAAAACTACAGATAAAACAGTCTTACACAGAACATGGATTAGAACTCTCTGTACTTTATGGTAAACCAACCTTGGAAGAGAACCACTGGGTTTATAAATGTAATTTTCTTCCAAACTGGAGTCAAGTATATGTAATCTTGCATTTTATAGTGAAATTAATTTTAGTTGCTTATGCTAAGACATAAAATCCAAAACATGCTTTTATGACTTTTTCTAAATATCTAAAATATATATAAAGCCACTTATGACCTTAGTAGACAATGTTTATCATATAAATGTTAATATTAGAATATTTTGTACTTTTAAAATTTTTCTGTCACAGTTACTACAGCAGAGTTGAAAGATGATGGGCTAATATTCACCCAAATACAAACACAGAGATTACTTTGGTATCTACTTTTTAGCAGTGATTAATCTCTGGGGATAAAAACTTTAAGAAACTGAATCTAGAAAGTGAACTAAGTTTGATCGAGATTATTTTATAAGCAGTGCTAAAGAAAGAAAATATTTGTCAGTCTGCTTGTACTCTAGTGTTCTGAATAGTTATCACAGTAATGACAAAAATGTCCAATTGTGGCTAAAAGAAGATTAAAATTGAGGTAATCCTGCTAAACCAAGCCTTTGATGTGTTTACAGATGAATCAGCAGATGGCCGGCATGAGTCTCGGTAGTGCAAACCCCACAGCAGGCTTTGGCCAGCCCCCCAGCACAACAGCAGGGTGGTCTGGAAGCTCATCGGGTCAGACTCTCAGCACACAACTGTGGAAATGAAGACTGTAATACCAGTTTCATCCAGAACTAACACCTGACATTCCTTGCTAAAATGCATCTAGTTCCCCTGTTTATTCGTGTACATAGAGATTTTTTTTCTTTTCTCCCATTTGTTCATATTAAGCATTACATGATTGACCGTGTTGGTCTGTACTGATTAAACTTTATGTGGAGAAAGCAGGTTGAGAACCATTGTATGTCCAGGGCAGCTTTGATCACATTTCCCATGTTTCATAAACCACATTATTTGAGAAGCTGCTCAGTCAACTTGCATAATCAGTTTTATTCCAATGAAATTACAGCTCTAATGTTTGCCTATAAAGGAAGTAGTTATCATGTTAGTAATACCTATTAACAGTATAAACCCCACCCCCAAATTAGCCAGTAATCCTGTAGGAAGGTACAGTATGATCAAATGTTTAATCATAAATAGAATGTAAATGTATCACTGAGCACTGTTTTCTAGTGTATCAAATTCTTTTATTTCATCACTCACTTCACTGTGCTGTTGTTATGATGTGCTTAACAGGGAACGTGGTTAGTGAAAGGAAGATAAACCTGGATGTAACTATAAAACTTAATTTAATGAATGTTTAAAGAATTCAAATTTTATCTGCCTCTCATGTAATTTGGATCTCTTCTTATGTACATAGTGCTAACATGAAGACCTTTTTCTGCACTATATGCAAACAGGGTAACTAAAACAAAGCCACGTTTAATCCTTGAAGGTATATCCAGGTTTATGACAGTAATTGTGTTTACATTTTATGGTGCCTAGTATTGACAAATGTTATTTCCCTATATTAAACAGATGAATCCATAGACCTTTATATTTGTGGGTTTTATTTCCTATAGTGCACAACCTTCCAAACACTTCATGCTTTAAAGCTGAGAACTGAGAATATACTTGTCACCAGGTTCTAAAGTCTGTTCTATTCTACCAATTATAAAGCAAAATTGCAGGGAACAAAGTATATATGATACTCAGTGTTGTTTTGCAGTGTCGTTTAGTTGTTTGTGCTGTACAAAACTTCCATTTAGTTGTAGAGAACACATGCAGAACAAATTAGAACAAATGATACATTCTGCAGCCTGCAGTCAGCTTCTGTTGACTGACAGCTGTTTAAACATGTCCATCAGGTGACATCAGCTGCTGTGCTGAAGTGAAAGGAACAATACCTGAGTAATCTGCAGCCTAAGCTCCAGACTTCCTCTTCCGCATTCCCTGGCTGGGCAAGTGCACCTTCAGCTACTTCAGTCTACACCTCAATTTTCACTGTGTCCAGGGGATACTTTGGCTCATTAGCTAGATTGACCTTCTCTGTCCGAGTGTGCCATACGAGAATCTACAGAGAAAGGACATGTCTGGGTAGTCACACTGTCAGCACTGAAGTTCAAGGTGGGGGTGTCTGGGTAGTCACACTGTTGGCACTGACAGTGTCGGGGTGTCTGGGTAGTCACACTGTCGGCACTGACAGTGTCGGGGTGCCTGGGTAGTCACACTGTCGGCACTGACAGTGTCTGGGTGTCTGCGTAGTCACACCGTCGGCACTGACAGTGTCGGGGTGTCTAGGTAGCCACGCTGTCAGCAAGAAAAGCGAAGTGAGTACCTTTGTGCAGTTGTTTGCTTTTGGTTCCAGCTCTTCAACTGTCGTTATCTGCTTTAGAAAGTCCGATTCCTGCATCCCTGGCTGGGACCCACGGCGCTTAAACACGGCTTTTGGATTGGCCAGGATGACTTGAAGGCTTACAGCAAATCCTGTGTAAAAAATTAAAATAAAAAAAAAAGACTAAATCATTAATACTTTTTCTTTGTAATTTTGGTTACATCAAAAATTTTAATTATCTACTATGAATCAGATCTTGCTATTCAGAGCTGAGTGGAAATACTACCTATATTATAATGTCACTATGATATTGTACAATCAGTTCAAAACAAAGTATTTGCCAGGGAACATGGACCACAAACCATCAAGTCTGGTCTGCTGATGACAAAAGGTGACTGTCCAAAGCTGCTGCTGTGCTGATGCCATCTCGACTCTGCATCTGGTACTCTGAACTCCGTGGACATAGCCGAAGAGCATGTAGCTCAGTTCGCTGTGGACTGCAGTGGCAGCTCAGCTCGCCTGCCTGCCCTTCTCCTTGGGATATATGCTTTCTCAAGGTTGGCACCACTCTGCATCTAAATGCCACCTGGGACAGTCTTGTTCTGGACCCTGCTGCCTCTGTGACAAGTTAACAACACCCGGCTACATACAAACACAACTTAGGAAGTGTTGAGTGAAGCAAAACAAACAAATAATAAAACACCTATCTCAAAAAAAAAAAAAAAAAAA
>PVHP010013719.1:0-40444 GCA_004024765.1 Zapus hudsonius
TCTTACTCACCTGAGAGAACTTTAATTCCCAAGGACCTTTTGTCTTAGCGCTCTCTTCCCCACATGGCAGGCAAACAGAAGGACCTCTGACTCTCCTGGCCTTAGGAAGGTAAGGGCAGGCTCCAGACTTTTTCCTCATGAACCTTTCCTTTTTATGATGGGAGCTCCCTGTTATCTTTTCTTCTTCTACTTATTTAGCTAAACAACTTAAGTTCTATTAAACTCTCCACGTTTTCTCCCCACACTGGTGGCTGGAGAACTCTGTAACTCCCCATGTTCCTTTAAATAATAAAGTGTCTCACTATACCTTACTATCTTGTTGTCTATGATTTTAATTCTTTAACTTTGTAGACAAGAATACAGGTACTCCTCAAATTTTGGGGTGCTTTGGAATTTTGCTGGGCATTATGTAAATTCTAACCCCAAGCTCACCCTGTGACAGATATGTGGAAATCTCATCTTAAGTGGGTTAAGAGTGAGCAATCAGTAAGGCACATTGACACTGGTCATAATACTAAGAAATTAACAGAGAGCATGTAGTACCGGGAGAACTATGTGTAGACAATATTTCAGATTGTCATTAGTAGACCATTTTTAAGAATTGAATTCTCTGGCCAAGTCATAAATTTTGCTGTGGCTTTAAATCAGTCAATGGCAAATACCTGGCTGATGGGTGGCCAGGCATCATTTGTATTTAGTATTGAGGTGAATCACTTCTCTAGGTTTATCTCTGGAGCATTTTCTACAAGTGACCCATAGGGCAGCACATTAGTTTCCATGTTGTCCATAAGACAAGCCAGGAGCTTCCAGAGCTTGAAATTGTGGACAGCCATGCATGTCGTGATCCTTCTTATTAGTTTAGCTAAGATTGGCTTCCTCTGATAATACAATATCATTGTTCCAATATGATTTTAGAATTAAAGATGAGATGCTACCAATCATCAGATGTGTTAGTGTCCTTTGTATCATGAAAAATGCAAGGAAAACAAAGAAACCATGAAGCTTCATCCAGTGAAATGATGCCATTGTCATCAATTTTAAAACATACAAATTATAGAGGTGTTTGGATTCAGAGGAAAATTATGTCTTTGAATTGATGAAGCACTGTAAATCTCCTTTTGAATAAATTCAGATACTTCTTTTGCATTAGGCAAATTTACAAAGAAATCAATCAGGAGAGAAGGAATAGTTCCAGGATGGTGATTAATTCCTTAGCAGCTAGACAATAAAATGAAGGATGGTCTCCAATATTGAATAGATGTCTCCTAAAGAAAGTAAACAAGAGGAGCATCGTTGTGTTTGAATCTTGCACTGAGTTTATGTTTCTTGTTTAGTGCCTGTTTGTGAATAGCACAGAGTGTAATTTTAATTTTTATCAATTTATATGTTATTCAATGTTTTATGTAATCATTTACATTATTCAAAAAAATAAAGAATTTTGAAAAAAAAAAGCTTGTTCTGTAGGAAACTTATTCCCAAATTGGACAATAATTCCAGAAAAACAACTCGAGGGATATTTAAAATTTGGTAATCAATGTTGGAGTCCCTAAGTCTTTGGCCAAAAGGGAGGCTACACCTATCAAAATATCTCTAAATTAAAAATGTTTATTCCCTTTAACGGCTATAGAAATACACAGTGACAAAAGACAGAGCCATTTCAGCAAAGGGGAGAGTGCAGTTTACTTTTACGGCCTGGCGGTCCAAACATAGAAAAGTCTTGGCCCCAGCACCCCAGTTGACAAAGGAATTTTATAGCAGCACACAGAGTGGAGTATGTGACATTAGATGTAAATTACAAGCACCTAGCAACTCACACATTTACAATGGGTTCTGGGGCAGTTCAGATAATCCTTCCCAGGTATTCTCCGGCCTCATCTTTTCCTAACTTCTTTATCAGAGTTAAAGCAAATACTTGTCTCATTGAACTTCAAAAAGCTCTGGTAGTTTCACCTCATGCTATGTGACTGATCATCTGTGACAGACAAATATCTGCAGAATGTAACCGTGAATACAGGGGAGGGGGCAGTAAGCTCACTCTCATATTCTGGTTTGCTCCAAGCTAAACTATCCTTACCGCACTCGATCTTGGAGAATCTGTTTTTCTTTTTCTGAAAGCAGAGAGAACTGAGTACAAAAATCTATCAACAAGAGAAGAATAGACAGCTGACTCCCTGGCAGGAGATGAACCACCTCTCACACATTAGCTAGGACCTACGTGAAACCTCAGAAGAAGTGACAAGTTGAGCCAGAATGTGGCTTCCATGGAAGCCTGACAACCTGGCACAGGATGACAGAGAAAGACACTGAGGATACTCAAAAAGCATCAAACAGCAACCCAGAAGGTGCTGAGTGCTCAACACTAAAGTCCACAAAAACACACCAGCCAAGGCACAGGGAATTTTGCCTGAAGAGGGAACAGAAAGACTGTAAGAGTAACAGGTAGGAGGGAAAATCCAGAGGCTATACCCTCCCTGACCTCATGTCTGACTGCTGCTCTCACAACTAATAACCCAAAACTCTATGGTAAATACCATAAATCCCTCAATGGAGGGTCCTCAGTGGACTGGGGGCAGGGAGAAGAGAAATGATAGTACCACCACACGATGTATCTATGTATCTACATAATAAAAACAGATTGGTAATCTAACAATGAGGTGGGTAGCAAAAATGTATATAATTTACAGAATGTATGCACATAACTGTAAACCTTGCTCTTTTCTTCAGGCAGTCAGTACTGGAGAAAAGTAAAAGTCATTTTCTTCACCTTCTCTCCATCTGAGTTTTGGTAAAACTGATAGGAGAATACAGGGAAGTAAGTAAAAACTTGAATATGAAAATCTATTTCATTCCCTTGGTTCCTCATAACAGCAGTGGAGAAATAGGAGACTATGATGAGAAAGATCAGAATACCAATATATCCCAAGAGAAGGACTTACAAGTTTATCTTAGAGCCAAAGGAAATTTATGAATGGTGAAACCATTCTTTGATATTAGCAAATGTATGTTTTCTGAAAAAAATTCTTGAAGCAAGTAGAAAATAAGCTCAGAGACATTTACATAATGTTGCAATGTTACTGTGTTGCTCTTGCAATGTGTGTACAAATTTTATAGGGTCATAATGGATGCATTTCTCATTCAATGACTTCTGCACACAGCTGTTGAATATATTTTTGCCCTTTAAATTGCACTGATGTGTGTCATGCATCTTATACAGCGATTCTTTTGATACACTTATCTATAAAGTGGATAATGGGAATTTAAAATAATCATAACTTTTGTCTATTAACTCAGTTAAAAAAAAAACTTCTCTTTTATCTCAAGTGTGTTCAAATTACAGGTAATTTGGGATGTGGTACATTTTCTATTTGATTCATCTGCATTCTCTGACAGTGAAAGGAGAACGTTTTCTATTGGCAAAATAGGTCTAGGTGGTTTTGAAAATCTTTACAGAGAAAGGCAATTTGCCAGAAAAATCACTTTGACTAGTTGATGAGAAATTTTGGTTTTAAGAGGTAGTTATAGGCTTCAAAACAGACTATTTTTATCTTTCTATTTATTTTCCCCTTTTTCTCAATAATATGTTTTACAAACTTATTTTAAAAAGAATTGATGAATTTCCAAACATACTTTTTGTTTATAGTTTACAAATTCTAGGAATAATTATTTTCATTACAATTATTTGCATGATATATTTTGTAAAAGTTCTCATTATTTGTTCACCTCTCTATGGTAAATGAGTTATCCAGAAATGTTTCATTTCCACAACAGCCCATATTAGACAGAAGTTGGAAGGTCATGTGATACACCCATGGAGGCAGAGTCTAGAATGCTATAGCCACAAACTGAATTGCACACAATTTACAGATGGGGGAAAAGGTCAGGAATAGCCTCTAGAGGAGAGCCCTGCTGTTCATACCTGAGCTTTAACCACATGAGACTTATTTCATACTTATTCCTTCCAACTTGAGGCAATAAATTATTGTTAAATTAAGCTATGTCATTTGTGGAAATTTCTTACAGAACAAATACCAATGTATGTATTTATCTCTTATATGAAATTGATGTCCACAGGATTATAATTAAACTTGGATTAATCCAGTCCCATGTATCTATGAAGATATCTGTCATAACTTTGATTATGAGGTGGGAACACATGAGGAAAGCCACCTAACCCATAAGGAAGTTGAGCTGTGGATTAAGGTAACTGATTACAGATTGCACTGGTGTTGTCTAAGGCCATGGGGCTGATGGAGATATGAGAACAATGGAGAGCTCTAAAAAGAAGTAAAAGTGGTTGTGAGTCATTGAGAACACTTGGGAGGCTGGAGAAAGGCAGATCTGCAAGGTGTCTGGAGTCTTCAAGGTGCCTTTTATAGTAGTACTTAATGGGACCAGTGGGATGGGCACAATGTATAGAGCAAGTGACTGCAAGTTGCAGTCAGTGATTCTTTCCTCTGTTTCAAGAGAATCAGGAAGCCACTGATAGCTTTTACTGCAATTCACACACAGTTCAGATTTCTGTGCTAACTAAACTATTTTCCTTTGTGGTGAGTCTCTTCCTCATGCTCCATGAAGATATTACATTTTTTTTTCAACTCATAGTAACATCTTTTGATTAAATAAAGGACAAGGGTCATGCTAATTTTAGGAACTCTAATAAATTCAAAATAGTATAAATACTGGCATGTATTAAAATGTGTTGTGCCATGAAGTGCTATAGTTAAATGCCTCTATTTCTAGGTACAAAGTAGTTTAAATAATTAACAAAAGTTAATTAATTGCTCACATATTTTAATCGATAAAAGCTACATGGACTATGGGTTTCTGCTTGCCCTTTGCCCATCCTTAATGCAAACGGAGATGGAAAAGAAAAATCACTCTGATTAAAAACAAATCTTCTACTAGTGAACTTTAAAATTAATGTGGCACTTGTGATAGTCATGGTCTGAATTTTATTCTCAATTAAGTATAATCTAAAAATGAATTAAAAGTGACAGTTGTAAATGGATGGAAAAGAAATTATATATAAAAGTGATTTGATTTTAAAGGCCTGATGACATTAGCTATTTCATAAAATGTCTGAGTGAAGAATAAATTGGCAAATAAAACTTCTGGTGTCCGTAGTTCCTTGGGACAGATTAAATCCCACTGTTTCTTCCTTATGTGAATGTGATTGGTCTAGGTTTGCTTAAAAGTCATTTCTCTTTGGACATGGTGCAGGATGTCTGAATATTACTTCATATATGCCCTATTCAGACAGAATGGGAATAAATTAGTTTATTTAGGCAGGTTTCAGCCAGGAACCAACAACCAGAGGGAACCAGAAGATGTCAACCAACCAGCTATTTCATCCTGGCACAAGAATGAAAACTCCTTACTTGGACCAGAACTCATGTAATGACTGATCTAAAACACTCCCTGCTGCCTGTAGTCAAACATGTGAAGACCTCAGTCCTAAATACGGGCAGATTCTATGATCCATCCTCCAGATTCAGAATAACTCCTATCTTTCCCTCCCTACCTGAATTAAACACTATAAAGGTGATAGACTCACATGTGTCTTCCTCTTTTCCTGGCTTCTACACTTCCTGAGATTCTCTTGTCCTCCCTCAGGGTGGCCTGAACTTCCCCCATGTGATTCTTGGTCCCCAACCTTACTCAGCCTCCTGGTTGGGTGGGGAAGTGAAACCTCATCCTGTCTCTTAATCCTAGTCTCCCCACTCTGTTTTATGGTCCATCAGTTTACCATGTGTGATTCCCACTCTGGACCTATCACATGCTCTTACTTTTCCCTAGCCTCCTTCCATGGGAGAGCAGGAGACAGCGCAAAGTGTGCTACCCTCTTTTAGACACTCAGATTGTTCCCTTAAATTCATCTTCTGTGGTACTCTGCAAGGAGGCATGGAGGATAGGGTTTTGCTGAGTCTGGCAGGCTCCTGGACTGTCTCCTTCTGTTAAGAAATTTGAGGCAAGTCTAAGGCCCCGATAAATCTCCAAGGAATCCTGGACTCTCCAGTCTCCAGGCAGGCCACAGGTGTGCCCTGAGATAAGCAGGAAATTCAAGGCCTAAACTCAGTCCAGCTGTAATATCAAACCTAAACAATAAGGTTACATTTCTTCTGCTGATATGACCATTCTATATATATTACGTAGCCTCCTAATTTATCTATGCAAATTAGCCATACAAAGGGTACTGGCCCTTACCAATCAACTTATGAGATGTCCACAGACCTTGCCCCTACCAATCTCCTTGCTGGCTATGCCCCTACCTCTGCCTTTTCCTCTATATAAACAACTTTTATCTATACAATAAATGAGAACTGTCCACTGCCGCGTTCTCCTGGGTGGCTATGCCCGTCGGCCTACCGCTGTCCCGAGCTGCTGTCCACCCAGCTCAGTGGGTGAACCGGGGTGTTAGTGTACAATGACCTTCGAAGTAATCCACGGACCAGCAGTCTTCCACAGGTTTGCAACCCCTCTGATCTTCCTTAAATCTTTCCATGAGTTCATAACCCATTCTGATCTGTCCTTGGGAGCCTATTTTCTCATAGATGCCACACACTTGTAGCTCCTTTCTAATTCCTCTCTAAATACATTCTAGCCTCTCTTTAGAAGCACCTTTCATGCATTCACAACCCCTTTTGATCTTTCCTTGGAAGCTTATTTTCCCATAGATCCGTCCTAACTTTTCTTTAAATGTATTCTAACTTCTCTTTCAAAAGCTACAGTTATCTGAAGATTAAGATAACTTTGGCCTCCACATTGCTTCAACATGTCTAAATTAATTTCAGTTTGTATCTTATGCACCATATAAATAAATACACAGCAGAAGAAATTGGCTAATAGCATCTCCAGGTAGTTTTTAAGTCAACAGAGATGTAAAATTTCTGTATCTATCTTGATGTAACAATTTTAATACTCAGTAAATTTGATTTTCTTCTATCATAGTGTGATAGTTAAATTTTGTTGTCAATTTGACCTGTTTAGTAATCTTGGATGGGTCTCTGAGATTGTTTATAGGAAGGCAGCCCTCTCAGTAGGTGGCAGGATATAAGGAGTCTCAGTGGAGCTAAAAACATACATTCCTTTCTCAGAGGGCAGAGCAGGAAGAAATTCCAGAAACTCAAGAAGTCAACAAGTCTAAGGAAGGGTTGCAAAACCCACCCTCCGGCTATATAAAGGGGAAGGAAATCTCTCTTATCCTGCTTCCTGCCTGTTTGCTGTTTATGTATAGTATTGGTGATAGCTTCTCTTTTTCTGCTTGGACCTGTGAAAGGGGCCAGCCTCTTTCACTATTACATAACTTCTCCTGTATCTGTAACTTCAATAAATCCTTTCCTTCCACAACTGTGCCTGGTTTGGAGGTTCATCCCAGCAGTGCGTGAGCTGACTCTGATATTCTGACACATATATAATGGAATTTATTATCCTGAAAGAAAATATCAGTTATATTGTAAAGAATTACACAATTTCCATGAAAAATAGACTTTAAATCTGTACAATTACCTTTAAATGTAAAATATTCACAAATATCATGTATCTTAAATCAGAATCCAAAAACGACAAAATGCAAGGTTATAGGAACAAATAAAAATATCAACAACATCATCTTGTCAACATTTCAAAAGCTGATAGTTACATTAATCTTTAGCTGATTGTATTTAGTAATCATGATCCTACACACACAATGAGTGAACATAATGACATCTTGTATTTCATGAATAACATTTTGAGGGTGATGTGTCTTGTGTAAATCTGTTTCACAGGTTAACAAGAAGAGGCCTCACATAGGATACTTAACATTAACCATGGTTCTGTAGGTGAGGAAGAACAGAAAAGTCTTATTTTGAATTTTCAGCATTAGCTATTACAGAATTGAGTGCCAGGGGCTTGTAAAGACTACAATGGGAAGTTGAGAGCCTTCTGGAGCTAAAAGTAGAAGAGGGGATGTGATTCAGTCTAGGACATGGGGATCTAGGTGTAATGGGCACCCTTCCCTTGATGGGAGGTGTCTATCTAGAGCTAAAACCTAGGTGTTTTTGAAAATGCAATACAGAATAATATATAAACACATAATTTCAAATTAATGTTACATTCTAAAATTTATTTTGATCCTATAAGAAAGGGGAATGGAAAGTAGTATGAAATTTGTTTAAATTACTTGTCCATATTACCTTTTCACATCTCTAAGTTTATATCTTTATTAGTACAGAAAAGGGAATGCTTTCACTTTTGAAAAATCTGCTACAGCCTTCATTTCCTGCATGTCTTTGTTGATAGTCAATTTCTTGCCTCACATGAAGGATGAGGAAGGCTAACAACATCCAACAATTCTTTACTATATTCAAATTACTCAGGTAGCAAGGAATGGGTCATTTAATGCAAACAAACTTATCATTAACTCTTATAATGCATAAGTCATCAATTTCTAAATTTTCCTAAAAAGAGTGTATCTTTTTTTTTTTTTTGACCTTGACTTACAGAATTCCCCAGACTGCTCAGGGGATGAGCCCGCAAAGTCCTGCTGTGCTCCATCATGAAGCCACCGTGAGTCATCCACAGGAATAGGCAGCCTTTAATCACATCCTGTATCATATTAGTCAATTGTTAAAAGGCATGACTCAAAGAAAAATATTCTGGGCATCATATTTTATGAAAAAGATATACTTTTTCTTATAAAAATAAATTGTATCTCATATTTTTATTATAACTAAACCACTCACAGATACATCCCATTTGAAAGTCTTAAAAAAACATTTAGCCAGTTCAATAACACAATTCTCATAAATGACCTAAATAGCAAGTTGGCTTGAGGATGACAATTTCTAAAAATTATATAATTCACGTCAAATATGAATGACAATGCAGAGGTGGCACCCTACAAGAGTGGTACAAGACAGGCCCAAACTCTGAAGCACTCTGGCTAGTTTCCAAGCATACATCAAAGTGGTATGATTGAAGTTGATGTTATAAAAATATAATGAGTACTTTGAATAAAATAAAATTAGGAAAGCATTTCAGTAAAATTTATTTTATTATTTATTGTGAAATCTTTTACAGTTTCAATAGTATTTATTCTTTTGTTTACAATAAATATTATAATAATTTACTATATAAAATCTAACATAAACTATACATTGTGTGGAATAAGTTATAACTAATATTTTTGTGTTTTATAATAATGCAATATCATATAAGTAGAGCATGTGAAAGAGATACACACATATATATGTAATGTATTACATATATATATATATATATATATATATATATATATGGTTTGTGTTGGAATTGAAATGATATCTCATACACTTACAGAGTGTAACAGCTAGCTTCTTGTTGCTGGGATAAAATACCAAATCAGAAGTGGCTCATGGATATAAAGAGCTATTTCAGGCTGATAATTTTGAAGTGAAGCTTCATCATGGCAGGTATAAGCAAGGCAGAGCAAAGGCTGGGCCCTTCATCTTGCAACAGCAGCTTTGACGTAACAGCAAAGGTGAGCTGGGTTTGGTAACGAGAAGCTGGGCTGCCTTACCACCAGCCCCAAGTGAAACACCTCCTCCAGCAATATTCTACCTCTAATTTGCCACCAGCTAGGGACTTGGTATTAGGCTTAATTCCAAACACATGAGGCTATTAATAACTCTTTATATACAAACCAAATCACAAATAATTGACTTGGTTTGTTAACTATCTTTTAAAAATATTTATTCTATACTTTTTAGGTAAGCTGAATCTTGTGGCTGAGAAACCTAACATTTTAAATGTAAGCGTAACATGAAGAGAAATTTCACTGAATTTTCTTATGATGAATAATGCTAGGATAAATTTGAGGATATTTTTTAATTTGACTACATAGACAAAAACCTCCTATGAGAAGATATTTATCAGTGTTTCCAAAACGAACTCTACCAAAACTTGAAAAATATAAAACAATTGTTATCAAGATATGTGGTAATGAACGATAAGAATAAAATATGGGAACAAACTATGGAAAAATGCAAGAATATTTATTTCTCATGGACCTTACAAATTACTTTTCTGAGATAATTACTATGAGATGCTGAATTCCTAACTTATAACTTGTCCTAAATTTAATCATACAACTATGTAATTTACTTGCTTAAAGCAATGCAACTAGGGTTCCTCTGCCTTGTTGTACCTTTGACCTGAGCAGCACAGTTGACCAGTATTGACAAGCAATGCTTAGAGATGCTGACCGGTCATAAGACAGCTCTTGACCCAATTTCCTCAGAGGCCTGGTTGAACTCTAGACTGAGAGCAAACATCCTTGTGTAATAAGTATTGATGATAGCTTTAATGACAACAAAGTTGGTAGCTGTAGGCCCACAATCTATTGAAAACAACAGGTAGGCATAGTGTGATTACATTTGCCATTCAACTGTATGTGTGTTCTGAAACAGAAGAGTCCAGCACCATAGCCTGAAATCCCTTCCTTTCCAAATGTTTAAGAATCATCTAAAGTTGAAAATTCCTTGCACTTTGCTCATTCAATGTACTGCTTGTTTGCATATTACTGGTCTTTGGCTGTTCAATACAAATGCCAATGAGTACTTATATACAGAGGAAGCCACAGTTCATCACAGTGGTGGTGTTAGCCAATGCAGAAGGTTTACTAATGGCTTATACCAACGTTCTCTTTAGTTTCCTTTTTCCTCAGGCTAGAGAAAGTTAGCTCATTCCTATCAGAAGTTATTTTATTTCTCAGGCTCCGCTCCTGGAAGCTGTTTGCCCACCTCTGCACAAGAAAGTTTCAGTAGCTAGTCTTCCCTAAATTCAGCTTTGCCCCACCCACAAAATTAGTGTAAAGATACTTTTGTGGGAAAATTGTTAACTTGATTAGAAACACTTCTATAGAAAAACTAGTTTAAATTGCTCAAAAAAATTTTGGAAAGTTGTAAAAATAAGTTACTTTGAGAGAGAAACATGTTTGATTGGCTTGTATTGACTGCATGTATCCAGTATTATACTTATAAACACATGTGGACTACATGCAATGGGGACAGGGAAGAGGGAAATTATGGAAATGGGGACACCAACTCATTATTTGCTCATTCAATGTATCTAATTATGGATAATAAAAATAATGATTGAATCTTAAACATATCCATTCGTTGACTTATTTTGAATAAATTATTTGTTAGAGAATAAGCTTCAAGTCTAATAAATTATACTAGTTGGTGATGTAGGAAATGAAGACCAACCGTCAGGTGGACCCACTGAAGAGGACTGTGTTCTTCTCATACAACAACAGTTCAAAGCAGGTGGAGAGGACTCAGGCCCATTGGGTGCTGCTGCATTGTGTCAGAATGTGGGGTTCTTCCCTGATGGACTTTTGGCATCATCTCACCTGTTTAAGGAACAAGGGATCTATGAACTCTGGCCCAGAGTATGGTTTTCAGTGGAGGAAAAACACACACCGAGGGATGGGATGTCCTTTTAATCCCTTAGTCACTGAACACCTTTCTATTAGAAGATTTGAACTGATGTCACCCACATCCTCACTTCTGCTCATTGACCCTTACACCTATGCTGATAAAGAATAAATCACTGCCAAGGGTCCCCATGGTACCCAGCTGAACCATAGGGGCTGGGGCTATAGGCTGATGACCATGAGAGGCACAGTCAGAGTGACAAGCCTGATTACATGGGAAAAGACTGTATGGGAGCAAAGGGAATCTTCACACACAACACTTATACGAGAAACTGTGCACACACATGTCGGAACCTAACACATCTTTAAGGCTCTCTCATCATTTGACATCTACCTCCCATCCATCTATCCTAGCTATTAGTTACTTTACTCATTTGCTTTGATCAAATACCTGACAAGGAACAACTTAAGGAACAAGGAGTTTATTTTGGTTTGCATATGGTAAATATAAATTTTAAGTGTATCTATACAAATGTATATATTAATATATTATATATAATAAAATATGCAGGTTTTTTTTCTCTGTGTGAAAGCGGTACACAGTGTTGATTCCTAGGTTTGGTCCATGACTCTTCTGTATCAGCCTTGAGTGTGTGCATCTTTGTACAGAGCATAGGATAGAAACCTTAGAAACTTGCCCCATCAACAGATTCACATCCTTGTGAAGACTGACTTGACTTCTTTGTTCTGCTTTTGGAAATTTATTCTAAGTAAATGTGTGAATAGCACCCGATGCACAACGAATGGAACACACAATCAGAGTTGTCACCTTGCTCTCCAATGATGACAAAAGTCTCACTAACACAATGTAGAACATGTAGTCATGAATTTTGGGGATGGAGACAGAAAAGAAAAACATTGCATATTATCCAGGACACATTTTGCATTGTAATGCCTTCCAGGTCTGGCCACGTGACTGTGACTGACTTTTGGCAATGTAAAGTCAGAGGGAATTATGGTGTCCTGTGAGTGAGAATATATTATGATCAGAGATGCCACCTTTGCTCTCTCAGGTGTGTGCATTGATTACATTGATGTTCTTCAAAGATCAAACAGCCTGATGAGGTAAACCTTCCCAGAGACACAAATACTATAGGTAACTGCATGTCCAGAATGGTCTCTGAAAAGTATTAGGAGTCATCCATTCAATCTAAGTGTATGAGACTCTGACTATTACAGCCTATCACACTGCTCCAGGCATGAAAGACACAGCAGAGGAAAAGCGAATGCATTTCTTGCCACTAAGCAAATATTCTGATGAAAGGACACAGATGGAAAAGTGCAAACAAATAGATGCAATATTATAATGGAACTCTTCCGGGGTCTCCGGTGAGGAAATGTGTTCTAAATCTTTTTAATAATTGTGAATTTCATTATAAAAATGCTTCTCATTATCTCATGCTACTTTGATTTGATCACTAATAAAGTCAAATGCTTAATATGTTCTCTCACGTTTTCATGTCTTTTGTAAATCTACCCTGTCTTCCTAAATTCTTGGAGCTTCTCATCAAAGCCTAAACATTTTACTCAACGTGGCCAGTCTCTTATGAAATATGGGTATCGCTCAGTTTCATATGTTGTATTTCACTCTAATCATCCTTACTTATGCTACTTTATATATTTAATGCAGTTAAGTCGCTTATTGCAAGAAATGCTTTAAAACATGAATCATGTAAACATTTGAATTTATTTTCCTTCCTAACTTCTTTATGATAATACTTGTTGATACGATTCATTAATCTTTTGTTCTGGCATAGTGACAAATAACATCTGATAGAAGAACCCACTCATCAATCTAGATTATAGTAAGAGAAAAATCGCAGCACAAACCCTACTTTCATAAGGGACATGTCATATAAGAAAAAAAGTGACTGTTTGATAGTATCATATTTTGATTTTTTCAAAAAATATATTTCTACATTCAACTTTCTAAAACATGTGGAACACAGAAACAATTTCCTTCTCTTCTTAGGGCACTAAAAATTTCTCATATGTCTTTGGCAGTAGAAAGATTACTGGGTTCTACCTTTTTAAGGCCATAGTTTTTGGTATTTTAACAGAAAATACTCATATAATAAAAATTTTATACCTGCCAGGCATGGTGGTATATGCCTTTAATACCAGCACTCAGGAGGTAGAGGTGGAAGGATGATCACTGTGAGTCTGAGGCCGCCTTGAAACTACAGAGTTCCAGTTCAGCTGGTTTAGAATGAGACTTTATTGAAAAATAATATAAAGCAAAATAACTTTTATACTATGGCATTTAGTAGGGTTTGTTGTTTATTAATGTCTTTATTATTGAATATTATTATATTTAATGTCTTTATTATTAAATACAATGTATGAGCAAATCTTGTGATGGTACCCCCATTTCTCTCCTCTCTGTCCCCAACCCACTGTAGACCCTCCTCAGTTTGAATACTGGATCTGTCCTTGGGGTAGGGGGTTATGAATTGTACAAGAGGTAGCCACTTTTGTTTTTCCCCTTTGTGTGTTTTGCTGAGGGGGTGCAATGTCTCTGGATATTATCCCCCACCACGGCTCTCACAATCTTTCTGCCCCCTCTTCCGCTCAGTTCCCTGAGTTGTGGTGGGTGAGTATTCAGGCTTTTCTATTGTTGAGGACTTAGGGGTCTCTGTACTTAGGGGTCTTTGTGACAAAAATCACTGGTGTCTGTCTCACTGGCTTGTCCTGTTTTGGCTGATTGGCTGTGACTATGGTTCCCTTGTTCATCCCATCATTCTTTGAGGGGTTCCATATATATCCTCCCTGGTATGTCTAGGGTGGCTCATCTCTTGGCAGGATGTCAGCTATCGGCCTGCAGTTCGTTGGTAGGGTTGGTTGAGCCACAGCTCTCTCTCGCTGCATTCTGAAAGATACAAACAGAATCTCCATCAGAGAGTAAGATTTGTATAGGTTAACTGAGATACACATTTCTGAATTAGCTAGATTCTATTTTTAGTAGCCTCTCCTTCAATCACTGGAATAGTGCATCTCTCATTGAGGGCCCAAGTGTCCGGCTCCCAGTGCATATCATCCTAAGTCCCCAGTTCCAGTTGAGGACTCAGGCTTTTAAACACCTAAAAATAGGACATAATCTGTCAAAATGAGTGAATGTAAACACAATGGATGAATTATACATCAGTAGTTGGGGCTTTGGCTCAGTTGGAAAAAATGCTTGATTCACCAACTGAAGGACCTGAGTTCAATCCCCAGGAGCCATCATACAAATGGGAATGACCACCTGCTCTTGTAATCCTAGTTCTGGGGGGGTTAGATACAAACAGATCCCTGGGGCTCACTTACCAGCTAGTCTAATCTGTGTGATGAGCATGATGCCAAGTAAAGAGCTTGTCTCAAGAAAAAGGCTGAGGAAAGCCTGAGCAAAACACTCATGATTGTCGTCTTTCCTCCACATTTAAGTCCATGCTTGTACACACAAGAAAGAAAAGAAAAGCAGTGAACTCTTTTCCAAATATATTAAGAACACTGCTTCCTGAATTAAGTATTTAACTGAGATCCAAATTTTCCAAAAAAAATTAAATATCAATTAAGATCAAGACCAATACTAATGAGAAGATAATGGCAAACAACATAATGATAAATAAGAAAAAAAATGTTATTTTCACTTAATACAATGTTTTATAGTTGAAGGTCTATTCTACCATGCACTAGTACTTCATGTTCACTATTTTTTCATGTTATTCATTACGCATAAATATTACTTGAGGGCTGGAGAGATGGCTCAGTGGTTAAGGCACTTGCCTCCAGTGCCTAAAGCCCCAGGTTCATTTCCCCAAGACCCACATAAGCCAGACCCACATGGTGGTGGCCCTGGTTCTCTCTCTCTCTCTCTCTCTCTCTCTATATATATATATATATATATATATATATATATATATATATATATATGCTTGAAAATGATTAAATAAGATATTTAAAAAATATTACTTGACTGTAAGTATATATTTAATGACATGTTTGCCTATGTGTGGGACATAAAGTTATGCTTCCTTAAAATCTTTGGTTTAAAACAACTCTTGTTTAATATGCTTTGACATTTCTAAAATAAAACTGTATTGGTGTTAATAAGAAATATCACCCAAAATCCTCTGTAATAATGGCTTTGTGTCCATGCCATTTTGGTACTTACTGGGCAATCATAGAAGATTCAAAATATGGGCAAAGATAGAAGAAAACTAGGTCACAAGGAATTGGCCTTCAGGTCCTCTCCCTTTCCTTGTCTCCAACCAAATTAAACTGAACCTCCTTCACAGATCCCCCACTTCCATAACGATGTATTATGTCATTACAAGGTCAAGTGAGGTAGATATGGCAAGAACTCAAGGACTTAATCCTTGAAACTGTGAGCAAAAATTAAATGCTCCTGCTTATAGGCTCATGATTTAAGATATTTTGTGACTGTGATGGAAAGTTGGAGGTCATACATCTGCCTCCCAACAGAGGTACTGTTGTTGGTGCTTAGGGTTCATTTGCATTTGTTTCCTCTTGTCGGTCTTTGAAGGTAATATGTCAACCATGGCCTCAAATGCTTGTGATTAAGCATCAAACTTTGTACCTACCTGGTGGAGTCTTGCTGAGGAGGTACTCACTAGGGGTGGGCTTTGAGGTTTAATAGTCTACCACACTGAGTGTCCAGTGCTAGTTCTCAGAATACTTCCTTCCTGCTGCTGTGACATGACATGATCCCAGACTTCCTGCTCTCTGCAAGGCTGTCCCTGCCATGATGAAACTCGACTGAAACTAAAAGCCACAATCCTCCTGTAAGTCACGTATGATTGTTTTGTTCCAGCAAGAAGCCAGTAACTCCTATGCTTCTGTTAAATAACATCTTTTTTTTTTCTTTTTTTGGCATTGGCCAGTCACCAATATCTTTGCCAGTTTGTTCAGTGTTTGGCTTCTGACCAAATTCCAAGAGTAAAATGGGCAGTTTGCATCTCTTCCTCTGTTATCTCAGTCTTTAAGTTCTGTTTCACAGGCAGCCTTAGCTGAGAAATTGGGGTCTTCATGCAAGCTTTCTGGGCACCTACACAGTCCAGCACATTTGTGGGTCCATTGAAATGTATACTTATGTGTTAGAATTTTTCACAGCCTATTACTAACACCTGTTTTCACCCGTCCTTTTAATTTATAGTGAGGCTCATATTGATCTCAACATGACACATATCAGGCTTTTATATTTTTAGTCACTAGTGATCATATGTGACAAATACCTTCACTACTAGTATTTGTGCTGAAAATATACTCTGAGTCATTGGAAGGCAGTAGGATCCCAAGAAGAATGTTTCTCACAAACCTCACAGACATGGTAAAGGATAACTTATCTGGGCAATAGCCTGTCGAAGGACTCGCAACCCACTGTCTCATTGCAGTTGTTGAGCTATTAACTTTCTGGATTCCACGGCTGCTCAGATTTCATCATTGCTGGTCTGCAAGGTTATGAACAACATGTTCAGAGAGAAAAAACACATATTTCTGGCAATTTAAAATCCAGAAATTTTGCTGTATTTACCAAGGTATAGTCATTTGTCTCAAATTATAAACCAACAATTCTTGAAGTTTTACCATGTTTGCTTATTTCTCAAATTTTAGAAGTAGTTATTTTTCTAAAATTTTGGACATTATTCTTAATGCTTTTAAAGAGAGGTAGATTTTTAGTCACTCTTTGCTCTTTGTAGTGGGCACAGACCTAAATTTAGGGAAGAGTAGCATCTGTAACATTCCTATCCAGAAATGGGAAAACTGTGTTTAAAAGCAGAACCTGAGCGGTGAGAGAGATTACTCTTGATAATCTCATTTCAGGATTGGGCTGTATGCATCTTACAGTAGCCTGAGGAAAAAAGAAACTGAAGAGAAGTTTAGTTTACGCATTAATACACTGCAACATCTACTATCACGGCTCCTGCTCTGATGTTTCTCTGAATGGGACTTCCTCTCTACTGCATACTCATTGAGACTTTTATTGAACAGACAAAAACAGTAATATGTGAACAAGTAGAACATTGCATAGCCAAGGGGAAGTGTCCTTTGACTTTAAATAACCTTTAAGCATATGTTGAAGGAAGAGATTTCGGAGTATGACATGCTGGACTCAGGCTGATCCTAAAAACACATACACACTGAACACAAGAGCAATTACATTAAACCCACCTGCTGCCTTCAACAGAACTGTGGTCTTACCGTCTTGTCTTCCAGACTATAATCAGCACTTCTTAGGCATGTATATTTGTTCGGAGTCAAGAATCCATCCAGGCTTCTGAGGAAAAGAGCATGTAGCATAGCTTAAGATCAGTCAGCATCTCTAAGCATTGCTTGTCGATATTGGTCATCTGCGCTGCTCAGGCCCAAAGTATACATAGACAGAGAAAACTTTGTAACATAGCTTTAATCAAGTGGATTAACAGTATTAATTTTAAAGCAAGTTTTAAGCAAAGAATTTAGCATCATCATACTGCAATAATATCTCAAAAGATATTTGTAAATTCCATAAGAAATATTCACAGTTCCTCCCCATAGTTTATGCCTAAATTTCATTTCCATGTTCATTCTTACAGTTATTCCCACAACTCTGATTTCATTATGCAGCCTCTGATCCTTGTAATCTGGCACCCTCTTATAGTGAAAACAACTTTTATGTAATTAGTTATCTCATTCATTTTTCCATATTCTGAACCATATTGGCCTTCTTGAAAAATATTTCAGGTAAACTATTATACTTTGTATTGCATTTTGATATTCTCTACAAATTAAATGCAAGAAGCAGCTTAGCCCATTTCAAGCCTGTTAATATCACTTTAGGGTTATGAGAAGTGAGCATAAAGCTATAAATATATGCATATATAATTTTGCACATATATGTGTATATATACCTATATGTGTATATATGTATATGGCATAATAGAAAGGTAAACATTGGTATATATAAAATGATTGACTAAAATATTGTTATATATTCTACATGTTGATTCTGAAGTAAATGATTCAGAATAAATACAGAAGAAACACCAGAATGAGCCACAAAACAAAAAAGAAATGGCCTTGAATGGAATGAGGGTGCTAGAGTCTTAAAGATCAACTCAGTCGAAAAGGTATTTGACTTTGCATGAGTGATAAGTTATTTCAGCGGTGTTGGTTTTCCCTTAAAATTGGAGAATTAAAAAATTGGAGAATTTTTTTCTTATGTAATTTCCTCACCTTGAATTTCTCAGTTGCTTGGTCAAAGCAGAAATATTTGTGTTATTTCTGTCAAGTAAGAGTCATTTAATTTTTTATTTCATTTAATTAAGAATTTAAGATACTGACATCTTTGGGACAGCCAGCAATTCTCTGTTACCATTTGTATTAGGTAATTGCTGATACTGAAGACCAGGTGTTAGGGGTTTTCCTCAGAGCTGGATTTTGAATGTAGCTAGTTATGATATCTAAAACACAGTGCGGTTCCTTGTCTGATTTTGAAGGTTTCCCAATCATGTGGATCAATATCCATCATGCTGGTATTCCCCTGAAACCAATCCTGTAGACAGTTAACACAGCATCACCACACACCTTCTCCCCAGGCTCTCATTGCTACCCGAGAACCACTGCTAACACAAAGAAAAGGCTCTGCCTTGCAGTATTGAAACCATGCCTTGTTTCCCAAGTCATTTTGTCTTTCCACTACTAATTGTTACCTTAATTTGGTGTATCCTAGAAAAAGATGGTCATGTTTTCATCAGGAAGAAAGCCTATGAGAAATATGAACACTTGCTTCTGTCTCTCTTCTAAGGATTTCCTGATACCCATAACCTTGTGTAAGTTTTATAACACAGGCTGGACATACAAACCATTCATGGTTTCTGAAAGATTAGTGATGTGGCAGGCACACACACACTCAAGGGGGAAAGGCTTGTGAGCTCTGGTTACTGCTCTCTTTCCTGAGCACAAAACCTGTGATGAGCTAATCTTCTGGAGCATACATGGATTTCACATCTCTGGTTATGTCTCTGCTTGGGTATCAGACGTTGAATGTGCCTTTGACATTGTCACCTGTGCAGGTGAACTCTTTGAGGGTTGATGTAGAGCCCTTCATAGTGCATGTAACGACAGATCAGAAACACCCATATGGACCCACATTTGAGCTGTCTGATTAGAAAAAAATGCAAACATCTTTGCCACAGTTTTCTGCAGAAGCTTCAACATGAAACTGATTTGCACACACAGTGTGCTACAAAGGTAAGTGGGGATCTTTCCAGTCAGGAGGTTCCCCCAAATGTGCTTCAAATCACATCTTTCCCTCACCCATGATCTTCAGTGGATATCTGTTTGGGGCCTGGCATATAAAATTTATAAATTTGTTAGGATACATAAATGTATGAAAGTATTGAAAACAGACACTCCATTTAATTTTTTGAGTGAGATGATGTTCTTCATTGAAATCTGTAGTCTGAACCCTTACATGCAGTTGCTTGTTTCTTTTGTAGGCATTGTTTGTTTGGTTTCTAATTGCAGCACCATACAAAGCACTCCATTCTGAGGAGATAGATGCCATTTGGTTTTATAAAACATCTATCAATAAATTATATTGCTGAACAAAACACAACCTTTAAAATGCATAGTACTGTTTCAGAGAGAAAGAATACAGGCACTGGTAATTGAATAGTGAGAGCCAATAGCTCATCTTTATTTTGTATGTTGGGATGGCACTAAAGAAGCAGCTGTCTGCCTTTGGCTATAGTCTTATAAATGTTTGAAAATGCCTTTCATGTTTTAGGTTAGATTAATACTTTAATTTAGAAATGAGTAGGCAAATTGCAAAAAAAAAGTTGTGTCTGCTACATATAATAAATTGATTAATAAGGATTAGTGGAAAGGCTAAGGGGCAACTTGGTGGCTGGGCGAAGGCTTAACATTCAAGAAATCTCAGTAACACACAAAAGGGGAAGAAAAAAGAAAAACTGTCTACCTCTGGTGCAGTTCATACCCTTTAACCTATGGACAGATCCAGCATGCACACTGAGGAAGGATCTCAGTGGGTACGGGACAGAGAGGAAGGAAACAGGAACACCTTCACAAGATTTGCTCATAAAATGTATATACTTATTCATAATAAAAATATTAATTAAAATACAAAAAATGAAATGCAGTTTTGATTTGAAGCATAAACTAAGGGTAGACTTGAAGAATGCTGGGATTTTAGAACTTAGACAAGGAACCGAGTTAGGAATTTTCATCCATATTTGGTGACCACCTACCAAAATCTAATCCCAGAAGAGATAAATTACCCAATACATACAAAAATACTGAAAAAAAAAATAATTAAAAGCTCCCAACAAAAGGAAATGCAATCCCAGATGAATTCACTGCTGAATTCTACCAAACCTTCATTGAAAAATTAAAATCACTTTTTCTCAAGTTATTTCACACACTTAGAAAAGAGGAAATGCTCCCAAACTCCTTCTGTGAAGCCAACATTACTATAATACCCATTGTTCACAGAGAAACAAGAAAAGAAATTCATAGGCCTATATCCCTGAAGAACTTAGATGCAAAAATTCTCTATAAAATTTTCACTTTGTGTCTCTTTTCGTAACTAAAATATATATTAAGAAGCTATTTTTCTCCTGTTTCTTTCAATCATATACAGTGAAATAAGTATTTACCTCAATTTTATGGGATTATAAAATGCCCAACAATCCTCCTGTGCCCTGTGTTATAACAGGACATGGAAAGATAAATCTTCACATCTATCAAGTGATAAATAGGATAACTCGTATTTCCCTGAAAAAGGGGTCTTGTTTCATAGATCTAGGCTATGCATTCCAAACTCTTCATTTCTGGGTATGTCTAACACTTTTTGTTTTACATGTGAAACAAAAATTTCAATTTTCTTGCGTTATTTTGCAGATCTACTGAAATACAGTTCATGAATTTCATTTGCAACATAAGTATTTTCAATTTATGTTTTTCATATTTTTCTTTACTATTATATTTAAAAATATCATTGAGTCCAGAGACTAACAGCCATCAATGAAAGACTTGCTTAGACATTTAGACCTCAAATATATTTCAGAATCAAAAGCTTCTCCATATGTTGTGCAGTTTTTATCATGAAATTGAAGAAATAAGACATTTTAATAAAAGATTGATATATCTATATCAAAGTGTGATTGAGCTTTTGAGCACATAAAGTTCAATTATGCACTGGATCATTTGGTCCATGAAGTGGCCCTTCTGATCTTGCAAACACAACTTTGCCTGGAGCTGTCTTTAATAATACAGTGAGCATTAAATGTATGAGCATAGAACAGACACATTGGATTTTTTAGGTGACCTGAATTCCATAGTTTTTATATACCTCTACTGATTTACTTTCAAAGAAACTTTACTTTTTAAATTCAGAATTCGCTTATTTTCTCTTTTTTGTATGTAAATCCTTTATGGTACAAAGTAAATTATTGTAACATATTTTGACAACTTTAGGTAATATTTTAAAACTCATTTAGGTTTGGACTTTTAAGAGTTCCTTAACTTAAATACATAGATAAGAAGGTTTTTAACATTTAATCTGAAGCAGGCATGATAGACAGTCCTGCCAGGCAGCTATCTGTTCAAATCTGCTAGGTGAAAATTCCAAGAAGCATTCAGTTTTTCTCTTCATGTTATGCTTCATGCATCATTAGATGATTAGATGTTCACTAAACTACCAATTGATGCATGAGTGAATATTATAGATTGCCCCAGATCAATTGTGTATAGATTGATCACTGATTATCCATCAATAAAGTAATCAAAGTTGAAATATATTCCACCTACAACTTCTTGTTTCCATACACTCTGAAGTAGCTGTAATCTTTTTTTTTTTTTCCCGTCTAAGCTACTGAATGACCAGAGGTTCAGTAATAAGAGTCTTTCTGACTGGCTATGTGGGAAGGCAGTGCTTGAGACTGTGGAGAAAGATTGAGAACAGCTGATTAATTCTTTACTAATGATTCATACTATAGTAAGTGTGCTACAGTGTTACACTGTTGACTTCTCTGGACAATGTAAAAAATGCTTCTGTATACCGATTTTTAAACACCACACAGAAAGGTATTTCTAGCCTCCAAATTTGTTGCCTTCATAAAAACCAAGGGATAAACTTTTGACATTCTAACAGCTTGAGAAAACAGAACAAATGATTCAGATTCTTTTGATGAATGTCAGTAGTGAAATAATGAGCACACATTGTTTTAATTAGCTAACTTGTTTTAATTATGCACATGGAATTGAACATGTATATAATGTACTGAACACACACACAACATATATATATATATATATATATATATATATATATATATATATATATATATATATATAAAATTTCCATACCCATCCTTTACAGCAAAAAGTTCTGATAAAAATGTCATGGAACATTTCCAAGTCCTCATGAATTTTGTTTGTCTTCATGAAGATTCTCTTTAAAATGACATATTTAGCCCAAGAGGCATGCATTGCACAGTATGTAAAAATGTGACCTCTGAATGACTGAGATTTAATCCAAGCTCATTTACATCCTAGTTTTGTGATCCAGAGGAATCCCTATTAACTCCATAAAAATTAATTGTTCTAAAAGAGAAATAGGAGAAACCTAGATTCATTCGGGCAGTTAGTTAGGGACAGAATCTCAAAGACGGAACAAGGAGATTCAATTCTGAACATTTGGCAAAACTGAAACCTGGATCTGATCCTTTTTCTCCAAGATGGCTGGGAGTGACACGCCCAGTAGGAACTTCCAACTTCAGCTCTGCTTCCCTGGGTCAGCCCTCTGATGCCATGAACCAATCAGATCTTGGTCCCTTCTGGGTCAGGCCCTTGAATCTGAACCAATCAGGTCTCTGCTTACATACCCGCCTGATGACACAGCTCAACTTGATTAGATAACTGAACCCTACAGAGGAGGTTTCCCACAGAGCCCAACATCTTTTCTTCCTGCATCTCTTACCAGCTCTCTCCCCATTTTCCTTCAATATTTGAATTTGTCCATCATACCTGCTAAAATCGGAGAGGAGAATCAGCTAATAACAATGAATCATTCATCTATCAGATTTCATATGCACTTATTTGTGGATGGAGTACACATATTTGACTTCATTTGATGTCATAATAAAGGTACAAAATTAGTTTCCTAAAAGTGCAATTCTGATGTTTAGATACAATTCAAATTAACAAGGACTATGCATATGTCACTGACATTGGCAGTGTTAATTCTTGATGAAATGCTCCAAAATTTATTTTTCTATATTTGATTTTACTTAAATCTGTTCATCCAACAATGAATCTGTGCATTTAAAATAGGCACAGTATTATAAATATAAATGTTTCTTTTACCCATTCAAAGATTATATGTAGTTTAATCATATTTTCAATGATGACATTACACAGGAAAAGTGATTGGAAACCAGGATTCTATGAGTCAAATTGTTTTCATTCTTATTTGAAGCATAGAAGTATCCCTGCTTTTCTGCTCTATAGACTAAATGATGAGAGAATCTACTTCAGAAAAGAAGAACATCTGATGAAAGATAAAAACACAAACTGGACAAAAATAAGCCTGGTCCTTGGAAGGACATACTCCCTAGAGTGAAGCTACCACTGTTCATTGTCTAATTGGATACATTGATTCCATATATGTTTATGCCTACTGAGTAATGCTGTGTTCACTTTTGCTTAGAGAAGTTTCTTTTAACAGATGATGGTGCATAATGTAGATGTCCAAGACTCACCAAGAAGACTAACATAAGGAACTCCATCTCTATCCCATCTCCCAGGACTCAGGAAAAACTGCAGAGGAGGTGTTGCTGTTCTTAATACTAGACTGAGAATCTTCTCTGGAGATGGTGGTTGATACCATGGAGACACAAAACCCATCATGGATGAAAATAAGAGTCTGTTGAGGAGCTGGACACTAAACAAGACACCTGTATCATACTCAAGGTACAGTTTGGAAGATGGGTCAGAAAGAATGTAAGCCACAGGGTGGAAAAGGAGAACTTTGAGGTATGTATTCTGGACATGAACTGAGGTTCACTCCTGAAATCACAGTAGTTGTCATTACCCCCCCCCCCACACACACACACACAAGACCCATACAATTCTTAGACTATGAGCATTGTGAGAGAAAGGACGGAGGAGGAAAACCAGAGAGAAACATCAAAACAAAAGAAAGACTACTTGGAAACAGAGTGCTTAATAGAATAGGAGTGAGAATGGGGGGCCAAAGAAGGTAACAGGAAGGGAGTGCAATCAAATTAGTGTATCTTCATGTATTAAAATTCTGAATAAAATATTAAAAATGAAATAAAAAAAAACTAATCCATTTGCCTTTCCCTGGATCAACATTAGCTGGCCAAGTAGGAAGAACTTGCCATAAACTTAAGTCAGTTTGAAGTGAAACTTTTTAAGCTTACTTTATATTACTGTCATAAATCATATAAATATGATTAACAAATCTCAGTACACATGACCTTTTTTCAAGGTATTGTAAATATCACTCTATTTTTCTCTGTCTTCTCTAATTTGGAATGATATATAGGAAATAAATATTGGTTAGGTATTGAACCCACTAGTCATCAGTATTTTGAGTTCAATGAATTTTCCTTTGAAATAGTCATATTTTTTGCAATGATTTTGCATATCTAATAATAAATAATTTTCAATGTTTTAACATAGTGTTTAAGTGGTGCCTTTAATCCCAGCAGTCAGGAGGCAGAAGTAGGAGGATCATAATGAGTTCAAGGCTGCATTCCGACATTAGTGAATTCCAGGTCAGCTTGGATTAGAATGAGACTACCTTGAAAAATCAAATATATATACATAGAAATTTAATGAATTTTTCATTTTGAATACTAACTAAGCATATTTAATTAGCTTAAAATCATTTGGGCTTATACCTGAAAATAATTTTCTTAATCACATAAATATGGTTAAGTTAAACATTTGCATGAGTATGTATGCATGTAATTTGCTTTTCTATTTTTTATATTTTTGTTCAACCTGTTCTTGAGTTTTTTTTCTCAGATTATTATTGAAATGTAAAACTTTGGCAATATTGCTTTCAAATTAAATGAATATTAGTATTAAGTAAATATATAAAAATTATCTAAATCTTTAATAATTATGGACACAATTCATTGGGTATTTCTAGATATCACACTATTGTCTTGATAGATATATAGAGCCAATCCTCACTTTTTTTTGCTTTTACAATTTAGAAGTTTTAGTTTTTTTCTTTTTCTTTATATCTCTTGCAGTCTTGGGCTGATATGGTGGTTTACTGAGACCCATGTGATGTGTGACTTCCATGCCAAGGTCTCTGTATAGACCAATATGGCTGCTTCAAGTCCAACCATTTCATCTACTTAGTTCGAAAGAGTTACACTTTTTAATTGCAATATATTTTATTAAGAGAAATATGGATACAAATCTCTCTCATTCTCTCTCTATTAACAGCTAATGCATTATACATATTTTCAGTCTTCTAATGGTTGATTCTTAATTTTTAAATGATTCTAAATGTTGACTAATAATATAATGATATCATTTAAAGAGCAGTAATCATTTTCTTTATAATGTCTATTACATTATTTAATTACTTGACAATTATTTGTGGAAGTACCTTGTAGGTGATGGTATTACTCTCTTATTCTTGCCTCTTAATCTCATTAGTTTACACTGTTTGATATTTTATTCTTCTTTGTTTGAAAAAAACACTGTTATTAATACAAATGTCCATATACATATGGTCCTATATGTATGCTTTTGTTATTTAATATAATTATATGCAAATCTATTTGTTTATGCATAATGTCTATTTAAAACAAATTAACAACTGTAAGGCAAAACTTCATTTAAATTCATGAAGTTTACATTTTCATTGAATATAAGGCGCCATCAACATTTAACTAACATGAGTATAGAAACTGTGAAAAGATCAACAATAAGCTTGGTAGTCACCAATAATGAAGATTTATACAAAGGTGCATTTTGTTTTTGAAAACTATTTATTGGTGTTGAATCCAAATGGCAATTAAATGGAAATGGCATTCCAAGTGAAAACAGCACATGTTAAAATGTTAGATGATTAGTGGCATACATTGTACTGGCAAGTGACATATACTACATATTAGCATTATAGATATAGTGTTATGAATATATTTGCATATAAGCATATGTGCATATATGTTAAAGAAATCATGGCAAATATTCTTATATGCTTTATCCTTCTTGAAAACCTTTCTACAGTTAAATTATGAATATATTTTCAGATCAACCAAAATAGAAATATTTAAGACAAGACAGAGGACTCAAGCAATACTTCAAGGAAAATATCAACTGATTAAACTGTGCAAACACAGGATCATTCATACGTTCACATTGTCAATCAGTGGATGCAGCTGGATTCCTTTATTTCGTGGCTCAATAATGAGAAATGATACTCCTAGAAAATACACAGAAACAAGTTTGGACGGTCGATAATACTTTTCTTCCCCAATTATAGAGGTTTACTTTATTTTAACGCTACTTTGTTAAGAGGTGGACAGTAGTTCTGGTTTTAGTTATTAACCTCTTGTCCTTTCATACTGGTTTTGTTGTGACGGATAATTTCAAAATTGATACGTATAGTTACAGGAATTAATGTAAATAGGATTTTCTATATAAAATGTCCTGAAGCATACTGTTCATTTGAGAATATGGTATATAGGATATTCATACATACTTGCCATATACTTGTATTGTTATCTAATTCACACACAATATAAAGCTTTCACAATTTATTACATTCTGACAGTAACAATTAGATTATTAGAGAATATTAATAGAAATACTATTTAATAGTTGGATACAAAATTTTGCAATTTTTTTTTCAGAAATTTACATTTTAAATACCATCAGAAAATAAACGTTAATCATTTAGAAACTTAGTTAACTAATTTACCCCTGCTTTATTTATTTTCCTCTTTGAATTTCTCCTTAGAAAAAAAGTCCTTCCTTTTATAGAAGCTCAGCATGAAAGAGGTTCTTTTCTTTCTTGTATATTTTATCCCACGGGTGGTAGATTCCCTGCAAACTGTTTGAAATCAGATCATCATAAGTCAAAAAGCTGATTGCACTTAGGAGGCAGGCTTGTTCCGACATTCACTGAATACATTACCCCAGGGAAAGGAGGTGATGGACAGGTCTCATTTCATAGTAAACATGTAGAATAATAATACTGTAGAGAAAGAATAGGCAAATGATTTTTATATTTGCATATTTGTTGACAAAATAGCCATGCTCAAATTTTCTATCATAAATTCTATGTAAAACAAGACAGAAAAATTGACTACTTACCACATTCATAACAATAATAGACAAAAGGAAAGTATCTCTTCTAATTGGTTGACTTTCATTGACATTTTTCTTTTCTTGCAGATATTTATATTTTTATAATTCCTTAAAAATCTGTGTTTTGAGCTTGGGGAAATGGATCTGTGGTGAAAGATACTTTTTTAGCAAGCCTGCTGAGCTGAGTAAGAATCCCTTGCCTTCACATAAGGATGAGGTCTGTAATCTCTATGCATAAATAGCAATCGGAAATGGAGACTAGAGAGTCCAGAGGCCTTTGAACTTGCAGACCAAGACTGGTCTTTCTAGTGTAATAAAAATAAAATAGAGCCTTTCTCAAAGAAGGTAGAAGGGGAGGACTGAGCCCCTGATAATGACCTATGACCTCCAGGTTCATAATCTTACATGTATACATATATATTACACTACACAGAAATTAGAAAAAAAATGAATGTGATTCTGTGATTCTTATTAATGGGTTATAGTGTTATAGTGTCTCTGAAGTCCTGGTGGTCTTTATATTCTCTATCTTACTCTCTCTTTTCTCTCTTCTCTCTCTCTCAAGTAAATAGGTAAAAACAGAAGAATAATAAGCACAGTAAATAAATTTTATGTTTAGTCTTGATTGGCTCTTAACTTGCATTAATGTATGCCTTAGTTGATTACAGGGGATATAACCAAATATAACTTTAAACACAATAATTAAAGTTAAAAGCAAGGCTGGAGAGAATGACTCAGCAGTTAAGTACCTTGACTGCAGTAGCTAAAGACCACTTCAAACAAACACCTGATGCATCCATCACTTTGTGTATCTGTCTTTACCTGGACACTGGGGAAACAAACCCAGGTCTTTACATACTGCAGTCAAGTACCTTAACTGCTGAATCATTCTCTCCAGCCTTGTTTTTATCTTTAACTATTGTGTTCAAAATTACATTTGATTAAACCCCCTGTAATCATCTAAGGCATACATTTTTAAATAAAATATCAATGTAATCACTAAAGCTCTCAGGTTTATAGGATACTTGTTGATGAAAAGAAATAAGCGTCTTGAGATCATATAATTTCTGCATAACTTTATAAATGGACTTATTTAATCAAAACAAAAAAAGGAAAGTCATAATGGAGGAAAGACTGGCTCATAAACTGAGGCTGTTGATGACAGGAAATCATTAGATAGATCAATATTCTTAAATGGTGAAATAATAAAGCACCATACTTCTAACAAATAGACAAGAGTAGGTTAGTTTTCAAAAGGCAGTATTATTCCCTTATGAAGGCAAAAATGGGGCTAGGATAGGAAAATAATAAGAAAAATAAAATTTTATGTTTTACAGAGAATAAAATAATACTGAATTCAAAATAAAATTGTAATATATTTCCACACAACATTTTTGAGGCTTGCTGAATGCAGTGTGTTATGAAACCTGTGTCCACATGACTGTATTCATGCTTATATGGTATGGATGTGTGCAGGTGTATGCATACAATAGTTCTAACTATGTTTATGTTAGAAGGTGCTTAGTAGAATAAATTTCACCATGCATACATATATAATCTTGCTTTCTACACATTATAAATGGATATTCAGAACCCACAGTTATAACTCTTAATGCTTACTCAAGAAACATCAATGAAGTTATTCACAGAAATTTGGAGAGTTATTTGGAGAGTAATTATAAGTAAAATAGGTTCTTTACAGTAGTCCTTAACAGTAACAAGTCTCATCTTTCACCAACACAGACCACAAATAATAAAATTTTGATGCATTTTTATCTCTAATAAATAACTTTGTATATGTAACTTTGTATAGATAACTTTTGTATACATATATAATTTTAGATTTTTTAGAAGAAAACTGTAATTTAGCATTAAACTCTAGCTGGTCTTACATATTCTAAAACATTTACTAGAGAGTAGGTTTTTTTATTGTTACTTCAGAAAGGCAATGCCAGGAGGATCAAGAGACAGATGGGTAAATTTGGAGTGTGGAGGAGACTGATTAGAGGAATTGGCTCAGGTGACTTGGTCAGTTGGCTTAGAAATCCCTGGCCAGGCCATCTTCAGACAGCAGATACTGAGGTCTGTCAAACCTGACTATTATCTCACAATAGTGATGAAGCCAACAGTTTCAGCTCACCCATAAACTCACAAACCAGGAGGCTACTTCTCTTCTGGTGCCTAAAAGACAGGGTCTGAAATCTACTATCATCACTTGATAACCTTTGGAAATATTCTCAAAATCATGCTGCGCCAGCATTGTAGGTATCTCTTAATCTTGTAGGTTAACATTTAGACTTAAAACAAGGAATATGAATGGTGATTATAGAAAAGTTTTGTATACAATAAAATATAACATTTGGGTTGAGAGATGGTTGAATGGTAAATACACTTGGCAGCAAAGAATGATTATGAGTTCTATTTTGTAATATCCATATGAAGCCATTTGCACAAAGTGGTGTATGCATCTGGGGTTCATTTGCAGTGCCAGGATGCTTGGGTGCCCCCAGACTCTCTATCCTCTCCTCTCCTCTCCACTCTTCTCCTCTCCTCTCCTCTTCGTTTCCCTCCCCTCCCCTCCTCTCCTTCTTTCTCTCTCTTCTTGCAAAGAAATAAATAACAATTAAAAATAGCAGTAATGTCCATAATTATATACCTTGGGCATATATAAATTCATAGGACAATTTTATTCAAATTTTAAATGAGAATTATTGGGAGAAATTGAAACAATACAAATAAAATAACACCTTTAATGGCCTACTCTATGAATATATTCAGATCTATAGCCTATCCATCTGATCAATACACAATATGGAAGACACTTAAAGTTGTTAAGTTAAAGATGTTATACATACACATTTTATAATACCATTGTGAAGTTAAAAACAGAAGAAAACTAATGCAAGCTAATATAAATGAAAACAAAAAGAGTGGCTGTGGATCATGTTGGTGCTATAGAAAAGGGAAAAATGCCCTTTCAGAATGTGGTCAAAGTATGTACACATCACCACAAATTATCTTTTGAACATTTAAAATTTCCTCAAAAAATTTAAACTGGAAAACATTTTACAAATTAAGAAATGTGATGGTTATAATACTATACACACATACATAAAAATAATAAGGTTGAAAACTCCAAGAGAAGCCAACCATGAAGAAGAGTTGTAACACAAAAATTAATATAAATAAATAAATGCTAAAAAGGGGATTTGCTACAGATTTTGATGAAATTCAGAGAACCATTAGGAAATATATTGAAAAATTCTAAGAAGTCTTAAATCAATTAGAAATGAATATATTCCCTCATAGATGTGATCTACAAGTAGTAAATTAAGGTGATGTAGACATTGAAACTCATCCATAATAATCAGCAAGATTTATATTGTAATAAAATGCTTCACAACAAGGAAAACACTTTATTCAGACAGAATCACTGCCAGTTCCTACCAAATTGTCAGAGGAGCTACTTCCAGAGCTCCTAAAGATCATGCTATGAATCTAGAATTCAACACAGACACTGATCAATATGGACCACTTTCACTGAGGAACATAGATGTAGAAATTCTCAATAAAACATTAATAACTTAATCCACTTGATTTCCTTACAAGGATTTGAAGCTTGTTTAATATATGCAAATCAATATGCATAATTCTACAAATAAATAAACTTGAGAAACCACAGAAAAAACTCATTTGATGCAGAAATGGCCTAAGAGAAAATTTAACATCCTTCATGATAGCAGTCTTGAAGAATCTAATCTAGTGATGGCAGTAACATCCATCAATACATTATAGGTTATATAGGGCAAAACAATATACAACTTTGTACTAAATGTTAAAAATGAGAGCATTTCCTCAAAAATCTATAATGAGACAGAGTGCCTACCAATCTACTTTTATTAAAAATAGTCATCAAATACTTATTAGGAGAATTAGTAAAGAAAAAAATGTAAGAAAATTAGAAGACAACATATCCCTCTTGAACACAGGTGCTATATTTTAAAAGACTTAAAAGACTACATCAGAAAATCGACCTGATAAACACTTCCAGCAATGCAATGGAGCATAAAACCAACACACAATATTCAGTAACTCTTTGATATGCTCATAAAGAAAACAAACTTAGACACTGTAGTAGTATGAATTAGGTGTCCCCCATAAACTCATGTGTTTTGAATGCGAGATTCCCAGGTGATGGCAATTTAGGAGGGGGAAGACTTTCTGAGGAGATGTATTGTTGGGAGCAGGGCTTGGGGTGTTATAACCAGCTCCCCCTTGCTACAATGTGTCTCACTCTCTTGTTGCTGTTTCTATATGTTGTGCCAGAAGAGGTGTCCAAACTCTTCTCATTCCATGCTTTCCCAGATACCATGGAGCCTCCCCTCAAAACAGTAAGCCAAAATAAAAAGGTTTCCTTCCAACAGCTGGTTTTGTCAAAAGCTTTGCCACAGCAATGAGAATATAACTACAACATGACATGAACAAATAATCTGGGTTTTTTAAATTTACTTGTGTTTATGCATGTGCATATGATGCAGTGTATGGGTGTTAGAAGTGGACACATGCATGCCACAGTACACGTTTGAAGATCACAGGACACCTGCCAGGTCCTTCCTCACCATTCCACATCACTTGAGAGGATTTCTCTGTCATGCTCTGCTGTTCTTTCACAGGGCTCACGTCAGGTTTCCATAAAATTCTGTCTTGCTTCCCTTCTTGCTATAAGAGTACCAGGGTTGAAGAAGCCCTCCTGGGCTTCTGAGTTTTTATGTGATGACAGAGAGGTGAACTCAGGCACTCAGGCTTAAGAAGAAGGCACTTTCTTTATCCACTAAGCCATCCACTGAACAGAAAAAAAATATCAACATATTACATGATACACAGAGAAATGTGTAGTACAAAGTGAAATTTTTAGTGTATACCATCAAGTTTTAGCAGTAAGTGAATGGTAACATGTTTCCGTTAGTTTTCCTCAATTTTCAATGTGTGAGTTCCATTTAAAGAAGACACATATGTAACATTCTCTTATGAGCTCACAAAATTGCATTAAACTCTCTCCAGGAAGAAAGGAGAAACACCCCTTATTTAAACAAGATCAGGATTGAAAAGTCAAATTTTCTGATTTCTTAATAATCATCACTGTGAAGTTTACGAATCTAATCCATTGTAATGAATTCACAGAGGAAAACGATGCCTACTAATGTTGACTAACCTGGATGAGGTGTTCATCAACATTTGCTTTCCAAATCAGTTATATATGCACTACTTTCCATAATCATGTAAATTACTGTTTTATCTACCCATTCTGTGCAGTGAATGATATTTAAAGTAACTCAGCTCTTATTTCCAAGGTGTAAATTACCAGGGCATGTAGCAGCTGACTTATGGTAATGTTGAATAAATATGTTACTATGTGTACTCAGAAACCTAATATATACCTGAATTTATTCACATCTTAACATAGTGAATTTTATATACCATAGTAAAGAATAAATACCATAGTTGAAAAAGTTGATGAGAGAAAGCATTAATTATGTTCTCAGGAAATGTGATCAGATAATATTATCATGCTTATACTATCAAAAATAAGTTATTCTGATCTCTTACACTTGATAAAAGACCATAAACTACATAGGAGTTTAGCTCTCATTTCAATGATTTGATCTCTCTAAATATGTGAGGTAACATATAAATATATCTGTAATAAACAAAATATAATGTATATATTATATAATACATCGTATACATATAAATATACATTAAAATATTCATTCATTATGCTTATTAACACACATATTAATATATTGTCATAGTCATCTGCACACCACTGGGATAAATCTCAAACCAGGCACAGTTTTTGAGAGGAAAGGATTTATTGAAACTATAGATCGAAGGGAAGTTCCATTATAGTCAAAGAAGTTGGTCCCCTTTCACAAATCAAAGCAGAGAGAGAAACCCGTCACCTACACCACTCACACAATGGCAAACAGGCAGGAGGTCCAAAGAGAGATTTTCTTCCCCTTTATGTAGCCTTAGGGAACGGTCTTTCCACCCTTTCCCAGACTTATTGCTTCCTGAGTCTCTGGAATTTCCTTTCTGCACTGCCCTTACATAAAAAGATGTTAATTTCCAACTTCCCTGAGTGTCCTTATATCCTGCCCCTTTCTGAGATGGCTGAATTCCTGTGATCAACATCAGAAACACACCCAAGATAGTTAAAAAGATCAAGTTGACAACAACACCTAACCATCACATATATATTTGACAGATAAGTATGATATATGTATATTCTAATGTGGATTCTCTTTATAAAAGATTATTAGTTAAACACAAAAAATATATAAGAAATAATGCAAAGAGATCACTAGGAAGAGATATGATTGATCATCATTGGTAATGGAAGTGAATGGGAGTTTAGTTAAATGAATGAGATTTTATTTTTCTTTCATAAAGAATAGAATGTCATGGCTTCAGGCTGATTAATCCAGGTCTGAATTTTGTGGAGTTATATCTTAAAACTTCTATAGAGAATTTTATTAACTGCTATTGCAATCAAAAAGGTTATAGAGGTACAATTGTATTAATTGTGCAAGGTAAAGTGCAAAGAAGGCTGGAAAAGAGATGTCATATAAAACAAAACTATAATCATTAAAATTGAATTTCTGATAATTAGACATAGTAGGAAATGGAATCACACATCTCAGTCTTGAACCAACTGAACCTATTACAAAAATAAGAAAGCCTTAAGAAAGAATGGATTCTGGATAGAGTTGTGAAACAATTTTTCTAACCAATTTGATTTAGCATAGGTTTTATACAAAAGGGTCACTGTTGGAAACCCTATGAAGGAAGTAACTTTGGTGAAATACTGATTGGTTAGAAAGTTCACAACTTTAAAATGTCCTCAGCAGGGTGTGTCATTATGGAAGTCTGCTGGAATCTGGGATATAAGCCCAGTGGGAACATGTAGGGTACGTTTAGAAAAATATGGAAAAGTAAAGGTTATTTATTGATTTTAAAATCTGAGACTTTGAGAAAAACCAAATAGATTCCCAAAGTTTTATTCCTAATTCCAATTACCAAAGGAGGTAGGTTATCCAATGGATAGAGTGAAACGCAGGGTGCAGGATCCTTCTACCTTGTTAGAGCCAGAAGACCCGAACATGGAAAGACATTTCAGTCTCCAAGTGGGACGTAGATTCAGCACAGAAAATGAATTGTGATGACTTTGGTAACCTAAAATCTCATCATGCCAAAATCAATTCCCATCATTTTATCTTAAGTTCATACATTAAAATTGGATAAATTTAGTCATGTGAATTAAGCCTGAAAAAAAAAGATTCATTGGCTAAAATTTTAATGTTTTATTTATATTTTTAAATTCACATATATACATATATATGTGTGCATTTGAAAATATAAATAAAAGAGAGAGTTTACATATATATATATATATATAAACATATATACAATATATATGTATATAAGATATATATTATATATATGCTTACATTTCTCAGTCTCTATGAGTTCTGAGGAGAAATGGAAGTGCCAAGAGGGTAAGCCATATATACAACCAGTTAGAAATATGACCTGGTAAAATGACACTGGATGGGACCCTCTTTGTGATCATGCCAGAAGACATTGCATTGTGCAGCAATAATCAAGAAAGACACTGCGTGCAGGTAGAACCAGTTGGCCTTACTTCCTACCACATATAAAGCAGAGCTCAATCTTCAAACTGAGAATGAAAGTAGATTATTATGAACCAGAAATTTTTAAAACATTTTGCTTCTATTTCTGTAAAAATGTACATGTTGAATATTATTCAGAGGTCATTATTATCTTGTGATGCAAAAAATGCTTGCCCTGGTGGTGTTTTACAAACTGTGTCAACATCTTTAAAGTTCTGATTTTTTAAAAAAAATATGAGGACCTTAGTCTGTTTCTATGGAACAGAGCAAAACTCTTTGACCCTTAGTGTAATTACATCTGTGAATTTGCCTCATTAGTTACACATTTTAGCTAAATGAGCTGGTGTACTTACCCAGTATAATTTTTCTGTCTAACATTTGAGTAAAAAAAAAAAAGATATTGTTAATTTTATAAGTTATTTTGTATTCCCAACACCAAATACTTGCTACTTATTATATATTTTGTTTTTATATAGTATATTATTGTTAGAAACATTAAAATTCAGGATTTCATTAGCCTTTAAAACCTGTCTTTTAACATTATTTTTAATAGAACCTTCGACTTCAGTATTGAATATTGATAATACAGCCCAAGCACTTTGCATCTTCTCTTTCAAAACAATGAGCTCACCTGCAAATAATAAATTTGTACAAGTTCACTGAAGTTTCCCATGCATGTTTGCTAAATGGTAGATCATATAATTAAATGCATTATTTGTTGTAGGGAAATTATTACATAGTAAAATCTGAAATATACACAGATGGTAGATGCAATGCTACCATCACGCTCAAAATGACCAGTATTTATTGATTGACATAAAGCACTAATACATAGCTGCCAAATATTGCCCACTTAGTTTCCCTGGCGAAGAAAAAGATCCTGTGAAAATCACCCCTGAAAAATGAAGTCCATTTTCACATTTTACAGATAAGAAAAGCATCTCCTGATGAAGTATCATCAAATCCTCTCCTAGACAGTGAATATTCGAATCAAATTTGATATGAGGACTCTGTTAATTAAACTTCAAAGGTCTCTTCATTTTGATATGTTTTCTAAGAATTCAAGATGTATCATTCACATCACTAGAATGGACAGATAAAAATAGACTTGCATATATTATACATACTTACTAGTAAACAAATGTGAGTAGTCCATAGATGAAAAATTGGAGAGGTTTTATCAGACATAGTGGTTTATAAAATTCAAGTGGATGTTTATCTCGGAGCTGAGGCCATATATATATATATATATATATATATATATATATATATATATATATATATACACACATATATACATATATATATATATATACTTATATATATGGTGTTGGATTCTCATTTGATTAGTAAAAATTGTTTTCATTTTGATATGTTTTAATATTATTTATGAGAGAGAGAGAGAATGACAGAATGAGTAGTGTATATGGGCTCTTTGTGGCCTCTTGCCTCTGCAAAGAACTCTGCACATATGCAGCACTTTGTGCATGTGGCTTTGTGTGGTTGCTGGGGAATTGATCCTTGTTATAAGACTTTGTAAGCACGAGACTTTAACCAATGAGCCATTTCTCCAATCCTAGATATGTTTTGATTCTATGTAGTATTTCAATTATAAAGAAGTATGTATTGTGACTCCATCATTATTGTATTAGGTAAACTACATTTGTATTTTTTCATTGAAAACTAAGAAATAGACAAATAACTTCTAGGGTGCTGTGAGGATTAAACCTCACAACATCCAAAGCCTGTTTAGAGAGTGTCTGCTATACTATTCAGTGTCCCAAAAGGAGACAGCTTTAATTATTTATATATCAAGTATTATTTGTAATATTTATTATTATATTTTACTCTGGTAAATGTAAATATATTTTCAGGATAAAATATAATTCTTCATATGTCATATAATCATTGACCTGGTTAATTGATAGGCAAATTATTATCTTCCCCTAGTTTTGTTTTTATTATTTTTACATTTTTATTTTTTTTAATTACTATCTTTATTATGAGGAAGCATATTCATTGTATGAGCAACTCATGTGACAGTGTCCTCAGTACCCTCCTCTCTGTGTTACAATGCATAGCTTTATGAAGAAAAATTTCAGGAAATATATACAGTTCATATAATTAATAATAATACAGACATAGGGAGATTGCTCAGTGGTTAAAGGTTTGTTTAAAAACCCGGATGACATGGTTTTGATTCCCCAGGACCAACATAAAGCCAGAAGTAGGAACTGGTGTACTTTTTGGCTTTTATTATTCAGTGGCAAGAGAACCCACATGCCCTTCTCTCTCTCTTTATCCCCCTGTCTTCCTCTCTCTCTCTTTCTCTCTCTCTTTCTTTCCTTACAAATAAAATATTTCAATACAATAATACAGAATGTTTCTGAAATGTTTAAAAGTTATTTTAACTTTACATTATGATGAATAGATTTATAAATGAGAACACTTACAGATGCTATTTCCTTGAATTCATTTGCTTGCTTTGCATGGTAATGTGAGAAAAACGGATCACTGAAGTATGTTGACTCAGTGGAAATTTTTTTTTCTCTTTAGTTAAGTTCAGAAGAAACAAAATGTGTTCATGAGTCCTATAAACTATGGAATAGACGACAGCTACTTTATTTACCAAAATCTCACAAATATAATTTTATAATTGTGGCTAATTCAGAATATATTGGTTGACTTGTTTGATTTTAATTGAAGAGTTGAAAGAACCAAGGGCTTCATTCATTTGAGGTGTCTTCCTTGACTATTTCTCCACAGAGTTGGACCTCATTCTGAATGCTCAGAACCAGGAAGCAGGTGTAGCCCTGAAGCAGAAGGTAAGCCAATGCAAACACTGGATTACAACCTTTATAACACCTATGTGTTATGAGAGGCAGGTGTTAGCCAGGAACTATATCTCTAGGAAAATATGTGACAGGAGAGACTGTTGTTAAGAGCACAGCACCATGAAAACATACTGGTCAAACTTCCAAGGCCAAAATGGAGAATATCTGTAACCACTGTGTCAGTTATGATAGTTTTGGTAACGAGCTTTAGGTGATACCTTCAGTCACAGTTGTCATTATTGATATTTTTTAAATATTACATTTCTTTCATTAAAAGATGTTTTTTGGTTCATCAATTGGACATTTGGGCTATTTCCGTTTTTTATTAATGAATAATGTTATTTGATAATAATAAACCACTTTTTGCATACATTTCATGAATTTTACTTAGAAGTGGGACTGGTGAGTCCAGTATGTGGTAACTAAAACATAAGGCACAGAAGGGAGAATAGATAAATTTGACTTTAATTAAATGTAAAATTTTATGAAAAATTATAAAATAACATCAGGACAGTAAAAAAGACAGCCGTAGTACAAGATAGTGCATTTGTAAATCATAAACATTACAGAGGCGTTTGTCTAGGATATGCAAAGAAACCTCTAGACTGTTACCTGGTGCAATCCTTTATTTTCATCAATCATTAATCAATGTTAAAGCAAAATATACCCAAATCAACCAAACAACAATAAAACTTGATAGCAAAACTTATAATAGTTGAAACCACATATCTGATCTTGGGCAATGGTATAGGTTTCAGAGAGACCCAAGAAAAAAATCTCACAGGTGTCCTAAGTGACCAGAGGTTTACTGAAATTTACTAGTATGGGAGCAATGCTATAAACTGATTAGCTAGGAGAGTTGTATCCACTGCTGAGAGCCTGATCAAAATGCTATGTGCCTTGATGCGTGCTAGTGGACAAGGAACCATAATTTCCCCTTCATTGTTCATTACATGACATAATGTGTACTCTGTGCTGGTAGAGCCTCACTTCAAGGATAACTATAATTATACTTGTAGGAACTTCGGGGCTGCTTTGCAAGCAGAGTTTTCCCCATTCCAGTGCACTTGCAAGTTGTTCCCTTTATTTGAATTTTCTGACTTGGGCCAGTTTGGTCCATTACTTCCTTGGCTTGATTAGAGTCTTAGGTAAGGAAAATGGAATCCTGTTGGCATGTGCTGGATAATGAGATCACACAGTGAGGGGTATTACTGTTCTGCCTATCCCTTTTTACCAAGAAACTAATGTCTCTCCTTATAGTGAACACTAATGTGGCATGGGAAGGAAGCATGTTTTGCCTCATTTTATGTATCAAATATTCAAGACTCATTATTTTGACACCTATGTGTTCATTTTTATTCCTTTCAATGCTAAGTACTTAAAAGCAACAATGTCCACAAATTAAACTTCATGGCATATTTTATAGCAAATGGTTAACATTTTAAACAGAATATTCAAATAAAAGAATAGGAAATAAGAAAAGTATGCTTGGCTCAAGCATCCATTGTTTAAATGTATTCATTTGAGAACAAAAGCACCAGGGTGTTAATTTCAATTATAAGATCAAATCATGAAATCAGGATACTTAAGAGAATCAAGTAATAAGTGAAGAGAAGGTGCATGAAAAGGAGACAGACGGAAGCTATACCTGTGCTAGGAGAGCAGGAGGGTGATCACTTGGAGCCAAGAAAGACCATGAGGAGAGTACTAGAGAAGACAGAGGATAGAAGGGGAAAATGACAAATTAGAATAAATTATAATGAGATTTCTGTATGTAAAGGTCATATAAGAGTCATACTACATGTTAACTTAAATTTGATGAACAATATTTCTGCTATGATAAAGAAAATATTAAATATGGAGAGAGAGAGGGAGGGAAGGAGGGAGGGAGAGAGAGAGAGAGCGAGAGAGAGAGCGAGAGAGAGAGAGAGAGAGAGAGAGAGAGAGAGAGAGAGAGAGAGAGAGAGAGAGAGAGAGAGAGAGAGAGAGAGAGAGAGATCCTGGTGTTTTATAATCCTCTAGAAATTTTAAACTGATGACAAAAATAAGGAAACTTAGAAACATCCCTCTTCTTGAAGGAAACGTTTTTGTCA
>PVHP010013720.1:0-40522 GCA_004024765.1 Zapus hudsonius
CCCTCCAGGTGTAGAGGCGCAGGTTTTTAGTGTGTGCCCGCCTGGTGCGGTGGCACAGGTTTATAGTGTGTGCCCACCAGGTTTGCAATGCGTGCATGTGCCCACCCAGGCAGCAGGAACCGAGTCGCTGTCCGCGGTACTGAATATTCCCAGCTCAGCGATGCTATTAGGCTCTCTGCCTGGCACTCAGTAGCCACGATTCTAAGAGCTTCAGTCAGATTTGCTTTGTTCCATCTTGAGAGGTGTTTTCCATTTGCATGTTCTGTCCGATTGTTAATTTTTTTCTGAGGAGATGGCTATGTTAAGCAAACAGGAGGACCTGAGTTTGATCCACAGCACACAGATAAAAAGCTGGAGAGGGGCTGGGGAGATGGCTCAGTGGTTGGAGGTGCTTGTTTGCAAAGCCTGCTGGCTCCGGTTTGATTCCTCAGTGCCTACATAAAGCCAGATGCACAAAGAGGTGCATGTGTCTTTGGGATTGGTTTGGAAGAGCAAGAGGCCCACGCTTGTGCTCTCTCTCTCTCTCTCCTTTCCCTTTCTCTCCACCTCTCTTTCTTGCCTTGTAAATAAATAAAATAGATAATCCCCAGCATGAGCACCCATGTATTATCACCCCAGTGTTGGGGGTGAGGGCAAAGAGGCAGGAGAATAACTGGTTCATCCAGTCTAACGGAGTCTTCTCAAGGCAATAGGACAGAGAGTGATAAAGGCCGGCCAATGTTCTCTGGCTTCTACATACATGTACATAGGATTATGTTGTGTCCAGATTTCGGAGTCCCCAAAGACCACTCAGGAGTCAAAGCAATATAATCACATCAGGGTTTTTATTGTAGGCTCGAACCAGGTCTCTCAACCTTTACCAACACAGCAGATCGGAGAGCCCTGAGTCCAGAATTAGCAGGATTTTTATAGAAATTACAGCAAGGATAGGAGGTTTAAAACTTGGCAATTATATGATTGGTTGACATTTAGCAATCATTTAGCAAGCATAAAATGTATTTTGGCTCTATGCATTAGCTGATACCACAACATCACGACCACACACAGTGTTGTGTAAGCTAAGTTATGGTTTCTAGAAGCAGACGTGGCATTTAGCACAAAGAAATGGGTTCAAAGGCAAAATTTAAAACTAAGTACGTGGTAGTCATGTAGTTTTAAAGTCTCTAAACAACATACATGAGTCAAAATAACTTTTCAGAACACAAACATTTTCTCAAAACATGTTTATCAATTATTCCTGCAGTTAGATTGTCCCATCCATTGCCCAGGCCGACATTTCTAACCCAGTGTAAACTATTCTCTGCCTTATCTTCAGGGACTCTTTTCAGCAGGTTTATTTTAAAATGGCTGTGCTTATGTTAAGAACATATTATATTTTATTGGGGTATCACATGTACACATCTGCACATACACACATGGATGCACCATGTGCTCCACACACATCCAAAAAGGTAAGTCAAGTACATAAAGAGTTTAGCACATTGTTATAGAAATGCCAAACATACAGAATGTGAGAAGACAGGTTAAGAAACTTCTCTACACCCCTCAATGCCCATCATCCAGGGTCCACTGTTACCAACGCTAATAGCCTCAGCTCCCATTACCCCTCCTCCCACACACACCAAGATTATTTTGAAACAAAGACATTTTAATTCATTCGTCCATACTTCAGCATGGATTTCTAAGAAATAAAGCTCTTTTTTCTAGTTTTTCGAGGTAGGGTCTTGCTCTAGCCCAGGCTAACCTAGAATTCACTATGAACTGTCTTCCTCACGTACAGGGCACACTTTGGAGGAGGTAGGTGACAGGTTCTGTTCAGCCAGTGCCCAGCTCCAAGGTCCCTGAGGATGAGCCAGACACAGGTCATCACCTGCCCGAATCACCACAGCCAAGGGAGACATGGGTGTAAAGGACAAGGGCAGGATAGGGCTCAAGGGATCCCAGGCTGGCGCTCAGTGCGCTGGGTCTAAGCTCTGCGGCTGGCTCCTCAGAGGTGGCTGCCCCAGGCTGGAGGGGGCTGGTTCCGTGATGCAGGTGACAGGTGTGCTGTGGAGAAGACAGGAGGCAGTTATCAGTTCATGGCCTGGAGTTTGGTAAAGGCAGGTGATGCCATAAGAAGCAGCCCTACCCCAGAGAGTCTAGCCACTCTATCCCCAGCCTTCTCGGGCTGAGCAGAAGGGGCAGCTTGGTTCCAGGGTGGCCACACCTAGGAGAACAAGGAAGAGGGACGTGCCAGGTCTTCTGGGGCAGGGACAGTAAATGCAGCCTCCAGCCACACAGGGCCAGCTTCACATGAGGCCCCTGGGGACATCTGAGCCAGCCACAGAAAACCAGGCAGAGCAGGTTGATGGCCTGTTTCCTGCAGGGTACCTAGACCAATGATACAACTGGTTAAAGGTCCTCAACATAAGGTGACACACAGCAGCAACCCATGTGGCTGCCAGGGGTGTAAGCAGAGAGGGTAGTGCTGAGGGCTGGGTCCAGTGTGTGTGGTGGGTGCCGACCTCTAGTCACTGGATACTGGACACTGGGTGATGGGCAAAGTGGTAGGTACTAAGCAGTGGCAGTGGACGACATGCACACCCTGCCCAGGTCTTAGCACAGAGCTGGCACCCCAGCCTCAGTCCTGCCTCACCTTGTTGGTCAGAGGAGCTGGGCCCTCATCCTGGAGTAGACCTCGAGGGCTCCGCTCTTCAGCAAGCCCTGCATCCAGCGCAGGTCAGCCGACATCTCAGGCAGCCACAGCAGCAGTCTGCAGAGGAGCGGCTCAGGATTGGCCCAGAGCAGAGCTGGGCCCTGTGTGCCATCTGGAGAACTGTCCAGCTTGGGCAAGAGATGTGCAGGGTGCTACCCATTACTGCTAAGCAGAGCAGGACTGGATGACTGGGGTGAACTTTGGAGAAGGGTGGGCCTTGGGGGTCTTTTACTCTGCAGAGCTTAAGTGGGGAGCTGGGGTGGAAAGGGCAGATTATGGAACTAGGTTGGTTTGAGGCCCACTCAACTCTACTGCTCATATAAGGTGTGGTCTCAGGGAAGGATTAAGGAACCTCTCTGGCCCTCGGTTTCCCCACCTGCCTATAGTTCTGAGCCCTCCATATCTCTGCCCATGCCTCTCCCAGCCCCATGCCCTTCTTCCACACTCCTCCCAGAAGCCAGTGACTCCTAAGTGCCCTCTGACCAGCGCCCCTTCCTGCCCAAAATGCCCTGTGGGTCCCCACTGCACAGCACCAGATCCAGGGTGCTCAGAACTGACTCGCAGAGCTGCCACCCATGTGGGCAGCAGAGGGTCGAGCCACCCATCTGCATCTGAGAAAGCATGGCTGGGCACCTGCTCACACTCAGTGGACACTGTGGCCATGGTTCCCCAAAGGACAAGTAGTCTCGAGAGTATAAGATGGTGAGCAGAACACAAACTGCCACCTCCCTTATTCTGAGCCATCTGCCTCCATTAATGCTACTCCCATGTTAGTGTGTAGGCTGTGAAAACGACAAAGGGTGAAGTCCCTGTGTCCCCAGGAGACTTACCTGCACTTACACACGTTTAATGGGAAAGGCTAGACTTCACACTTATTCTTATAGGAAGGTCTTCTCCCAGCTTTGACTGTTTAAAACCAGGCTGACTCGATGTAGAAACGAACTAACTGAGCCCTGAGGCTCACTGTCATGGACCCTCTTCCAAGGAACAGAGAACTTTTAGAAATAGAGGTCTCATGCCAGGCATACTGGCACATGGGAGGGTGTGGCAGGAGGATATTGAGCCAGCCTGGACTACAGAGTGAGATCCTATCTCAGAAAAAGGAAATCAGGTCTCCTTTTGAGAGCTCTGTGTCTTACCCCATTCTGAATAAAGTGTGCTAGCGGGCCACAGATCTCTGTCCTGGGCAACTCAGTGCCAGCCCAAGCTGACCTGGAATTCACTCTGTAGTCTCAGGCTAGCCTAGAACTCACAGCCATCCTCCTACCTCTGCCTCCTGACTGCTGGGATTAAAGACGTGTGCCACCACACCCAGCAGAGAGTGAAGGGGCACTGTAAAGTGAACTCAAGATGCATGCACCACTTTGAGCATCTGGCTTTACATGGGTATTGGGGATTCAAACTCGGGTTTTTAGGCTATGCAGGCAAGTGCAATAACCACTGAGCCCTCTCACCAGCCCGGTGCCAGCTTTCACTCCAACCACACCCACTTCCCATCTGCTCCTCAGATGTGCCTGACTCCCTTCTGCCCAGGACTTTTGCACACACTACCCCATTCATCTGGAATGCCTTTCTCTTCCCTTTTGCCTGGTGGACATGACTCACACCCTTCAGATACTAGCTCAAATGTCTTCTCTTCTGGACAGGCTTTCCTTAGCTGGGCGGCCCAGAGCCAGGGTAGCCCTCTCCTGGTATCTCCAGGAGCTAAAAAAACACAGAAGAACGTGTTATTGGTCTGTGAACGCCACAAAGCTAGGGACCAGGTCTGGGTTAGTGCATTGACCTCCCTTACCCCCAACCATGGCTTGCCCTGGCGGGCTTCAACAGCAAGTAGTGTGAGCAGATACCTCAGTGTGGTCCACTACCCCAGCAAGGTGGAATGCTCAGTCAGGGCTTAATCCGGCCAGACTTACCTGACCCAGAGATGTCAAGATAGCTGGCCCAGCCCCTCGGAGCTACAGCAGCTCAGGAGTAACCAGGAGCATCACGTGACCTCTGGGGCTCTGACAGTGGGGTGGAGGGCAGAAAGCCCCAGAATGGGACCCCAAGGGGCTGAACCTGACTCATATCGGTCCTGCTTGGCAGAGCCCACCAAGGCACTGGACGAGAAAGCAGTGCCCATCCCTTCGCCCTCCTGGCCCAGCCAGCCTCACCTCCTGCTCCGGAAGTAGACATACTCAAAAGGCAGCGTGCAGGGCAGCAGCAGGTAGGTGAGTGCCTGGCCGGGCAGGGAGCACTGGAAGCGCGCCCAGGGGTTCCTCCTGCACGCCTTCCTCAGCGCTGCAAGAGAAGCCGCCCGCCGCTGCTTGGCACCCGCGGATCAACGAGCCGCCTCTTCCAGCTGGCCTTGGGTCATCCAGGGGCAGCTGAGCCTCGGGATCCACGGGGTGCCCACGGGGTGCCGCCCGCCCCTGCGCCCACCTCCAGTGTCCACGTGTCCACCAGGCACAGGCCGAGGACGCCTTCGGCCAGCAGGGGGAGCGACGCGCACGCTCCTCTCCCTGGGGATGTCAGCCCAGGGTCCCTGGCTCTGACAGGTATCCCCAGACCTCCCAACGTGACAGAGCAGCTGTGATCGCAATCCCACCCTCTAATCACGATCCCAGCAGTGGTCTACAGGGCTGAGCAGGGTGGGTGTGACCCGCCTGCGGGCTAACCCAGAGTCACAGCTCCAAGCCCAAGTCAGCCACCATCCTGGCTCTCAGGGTCTGAGAGTCACAGGCCACGACCCCAACACCCACTTCCATCCCTTCCTGAGGGTAGAAAGTAGTCCCTGCCTGCAGGACCCTAGGTGGGGACGGGGGGGGGGTAGACTGCAGTGGACACCTGTGGCAGGGACACCGCATGGGCTCCAGACTTCAAACCTACCTCACTGAAGACCCCTGGCCATGCAGAGATCAAGAGGCTTTCCCCTGATTGCCCATCCTCACTGCCCCTGCTCGAGCCTCCATCACCATGGCCTCCACCAATCTGGCCTCTGCCCTTCCAACAAGGCCCAGGGGTCCCCAGCGCTCTCACCCCACCTAGCTCTGCAGCTACACCAAGTTCAACTCCTACTTGAGAGCTACAGAGCGCCCTGACTGCACTTCCTGCCCAGCCCCAGGACCTATGCACAGGCTGGGTGCACGCTGCCCAGCGGCTCCCCCTGGCCAACATCCCTTCCAATGGTGTCTGGAAGGCCACCTGCATGTGTGCCTCAGTACCCCCCACCTTGCCCTGGGTTGTGGGCACAGACCCTACTTTGAGGCGCCGACTTGGGGTTGAATTCTCTAACCCCTCTCAGAGCAAAATGGGGCTGGGTTATGGTCAGGGATGAATGACATGGAAGAAGCCACTTGTCACACTTGGCCCTTGGTAAGGACTTGGGAAGTGAGTCTTGTCCCCTGCTAATTGGAGGACCAAGGGCAGGGGCAATGGCAGGTGGCCTCAGGAGGGTGGGCCCAGAGAGTGACTGTACCAGCCTCCAGCTCCGGGGCCAGCTGCTCGAAGTTTGGCACGTCCTTGACCAACACGTTGGGTACGGTCCAGTTACAGGTCCTGCCAGTAGTCTGGGAATCTTCGACGGGGACTGGGGGCTCCTTAGATACCAGCGACCATAGCACAGGCTCCTTGGTGAGTCCTGAATCGGGAGGAAAAAGCATCTGCTGGTTGGCACAGTGGCAGCCCCAGGGAAATGGCATCCTCTGTCCACACCAGCCACACGCCTCAGGACACCAGTTCTGCAGGATGGACCCGGCCCTCCCCAGAGGCATCCACTCTGCTGCCCCAATCTGCTCTCTCATCAAAGTCCAGACCCTGGAGACAGTTCAGTATTCAAATTCTACTCCTCCCTTGCCTGCCAGCTGTGTGACTTCAGTCTTCCTGCCTCTGTAAAAGAGCAAGACAAGCCTGCTCTCCTGAGTCAAGTACTATAGACTCAGGCCAAGGTCTAGTGTGGGCCACCCGGACTGGGCTGGAGCATGGGTCCAGGATGTGAGTTCCAGAGCCAGAAGGCCTGCATCTACCCCTCGGCTATGCCAGAAGAAAAGCACTACCCTGCAGGGTGGCATCAGGCTCTCTCCAGACACAGGCCCACATGTGCCTTCTGCAAGGCTGATGCATCCCCTGGGTGCACCTCTGTTCCCAAACTCTGCCTCTACCTCCCTGTCTCACCTCGTGCAGTCTCCATACTGAGTCCCAATGCAGCTCAGCTGCTGCCTCCAGGAAGCCCTCCTTGTTCTCCTCCTCCCTCAGATAGAGTCAAATACCAGAGAAGCAGGGGCCACCTGATGCCCATCCTCCATCCCATCCATGACTGTCCCTGGCCACCTACCCCGTGTCTCCAGGAACCTCAGAGCATCTAGGTAACCTTGCCTGCAGCTGTCGGCCACCACCTGCCACACAGACAAGGGAGACAGAGGAAAGGGCGTGGAGCTCCTGAACCCCCCCCCTCACAGAACCCAGCCCCCCACCTTAGTGATCCTCCACTAGGCTCAAGGACCCCAGGACTCAACACAGGTCGGGGAGAAACACAGGGTGGCAAAGCCTCCTCTCCTGGAGCTCCAGCCCCACCTCTCTTTGGCCTCAGTACCCTCCTCTGGAAGATGGGGTTACAACGCCTCCACCTGGCTCCCCACAGATCTGACGGGTGGCTCCCATCACTGTACCCTCTACTTGTCTCTCCAGGACCAGCCTGGGGGTACCCTAGTTGCTGCTGGTGGGAAGGGGCCCCTTGTGGGCCCAGGAAGGAACACATCCCCCACCCTAACTTGCTGTGTGACCAAGGCCCCAGTGCCATCCTCCTTGTCTGTAAACGGGGCTGAGTCTCTGCCCATGGCAGGGGCGCTGGGAGGGTCATGGGGAATGCATATCTCCCTGGCATATGAATTAGAAGGCACTTTGAAGGAGGGGGAAGAGGGGAGGAGAACCAGGAAGAGCTGGTTCATTGCCCAACTAGTCACTTTCCACAAGGTCCCAGGGGCAGAAAGTGGCAACTGTGGGGCTGTCATTTTCGTATGCTTTACCTACCCACTGTCAGGACCATGGGCTTGATGGCCGGGGATCTGAATTTTGGCTTTCTCACTTTGGGGCTGTGTGACTCTGAACAAGTCACTCCATCCCTCTGAGGCTTGTCATTTGCTCGCAGAGCTCAGCTAGTGGAGCCCAGGCTGAGCCCAGGCTGAGCGGTATTGGTGAGGATGCATCCCTTGACCTGGGCAGTCTTGACTCAACCCTCACCAGGGGAGAAATGGAAGAGCAGAGAGTGGGAACCCACTTGAGGGCACAGTCTGCAGCTGGGGGAGAGGGGCATGGCCCTAACCGTAGCCATGCAAGTGACCTACCTCCGGCTTGGGGGGGAAGAGGGATATGAAACCCAGGAAGAAGTTCTTGGTGGAGATTTGGAAGCTGGCATTGAAGGCGTTCAGCTCATGCAGGCTGGCCGAGCTGCTTCGGGGACAGATGTCCACTGTCCCGTGGAAGGGCGAGACCGTGATGGTAGAGGGGGAGTCGGCAAAGGGCAGATTGTTGCTTAGGGCCCCGTCGATGTAACGCTGCAAGGCGGGCAGCAGGTGGGCCATGCTGCCCTCTCCATGCAGAAAACAGGTAGCAGCGGGTAACCCTCTGGTTGCCCTGGTTCCTAGGCCCCTCCAGCCCAGGTCCACAGTCCCCAGGTGTGGTACAGGACAGGTGCTCACTGCTAGGATGCCCCCCACCTGTACCCCTACTTTGGACAGTCTGTGACCCCTTGCCTAGAGTTTAGGATGCCCCCCACCTGTATGCCTACTCTGGACAGTCTGTGCCCCCCTTGCCCAGAGTCCAGGGAGGGCCTGCGATGGGGAGCCTCCCCCCAACCCCCGCACACTCACCTCCCCTCTGAACGCAGGGGGAATATTCCCACAGTAGAGAGGAAAGTAGAGAGTGCAGACCAGGGCCTGGAAGACATGAGTAGGTAGAAAGACCATGCTCCTCGCGCCTGTGCTCTGTGAGCAGGATGGGGCTCATCCCAGAGGCACCACCCAGCTTGAGCCCAAGAGAAGAGATGAATTGAGGCCTTCTAGACTCCACGCTCCTCTCTCTGCTGAGGGAACCCTTGCTGCTTGGGAACTGCAGTTGGGGACCCCCACCTTAAGACAAACCAAGGCCCCAAATACCAGTCTCCATCCACCTACCCACCTGGCAGGAAGACTCCACCAAGAACCTAGGTATGTGTCCTAGGGCACTGATCCATCCAGCTGTACCTGAGAGAGACACCATCTACTCTCCCAGGAAAAGGCCCTGACAAGTCCTGGCTTCATTGAGACTGGTACCTTGAACCTGGGCGTTTCTGTAATGGGGATAACTGTGCTGTGCATTGTGGGGCTGAGAAGCATCCCTGGTCCTACCTGTTCCCATGCCTACACAGATAGATACATGCAGACGGTGACCAAAGAATGGCTCTGACACTGCTAAATATTCCAGGGGCTGGAGGACTGTCCTCTCCTACAGTGACAATCCCCTCCAGAGGATGTCTAGGAGGTTAACATTTGGTCAGGATCAGGGAGGGAGAGGCACTCTCTTTAGCGTGGTGTAACCCCTGGTAAGGTGCCCACAGTCCTGCAAAGCAACCTTAACAAAATTCATCAGGTCAAAGTAAAATTTTAAAAGACATGAAAAGAGAGAGGTGCAAAGTGTGAAGAAGGGGATTGGGAAAATGGGGGACAAAGGCTGGGGAGATGGCTTGGTAGCTAAGGTCCTTGCTTGCAAAGCCTGCTGGCCAGGGTTTAATTCCCCAGCACCCATGTAAAGCCAGATGTTCATATGTTGTGGCAAAACAGTGGGGGCACAAGAGGGTCATGGGGGAAAGTGATCAAAGCACATCCTATACACGCATGAAATATCATAATGAAACCCATTATCATGCTTCAATAAAATATGTGCTAATAAAGAATCACTGGGGGTTGGAGAGATGACTCTCAGGTTAAAGTTGCTTGTTTGCAAAGCCCAATGACCTGGGTTCCATTCCCCAGTACCCACTTAAGCCAGATGCACAAAGTGGAGCATATGTCTGGAGTTTGTTTACAGTGGCAAGAGGCCCTGGTATGCTTATTCTCCCCCCCCCCCGCCCTCCTTGTAAGTAAATAAATAATTTTAGGGGGTTTCAATTTTTCGAGGTAGGGTCTCACTCTAGCCCAGGCTGACCTGGAATTCACTATGTAGTCTCAGAGAGGCCTTGAACTCACAGGGATCTTCCTATCTCTGCCTCCCGAGTGCCGATATTAAAGACCTGCACTACCATGGCTGGCTTTAATAATTTTTTAAAGTCACTGAAACTGAGGCTTGCCAAGCTCTTGGTACATGGACCTTTGTCCCTCCACTGTCACCTCTCTGGAAGATGCTGGATCCTGCTCTGAGCAGCTGAGATGCAGGTGAGAGCCACCCTCCCACCATGAGCCCTGTGGTGGCAGTGGAGGTGTGGTGCCTGAAATGTAGGAAAACATCCTGGAAAGAGCAGTCCTGGGGGACCCTGGCTGAGGGGGGGGGCTCTGCAGTCTGCCTCAAGGGCACCTCTGTGAACCTCAATGGCACTCCACAGGGAGTGCTCCCCTGGTCCCCAGCTCCTGTCTCAGTGTCACACTCCCAGCCTCCCCCACACAGCTGCATCCCGGGAGGCAGTGGGGATTACTCTGGTAAAGGTCCAGCACCCACTCACCTGGATGAGCTCATCACGTGTGGCAAAGTCTGTCACAATGTAGTTGCGACCATCGGGCCAATGGGTCAGGGAGATGCCCAGGCGCTGGGAGGCCAGGATGTGGCAGTCACTGGGCAGTGTGTCCTGCAGCTGCTGTCTGATGTGCTCAATGGGCCAGTAGGCCGGGTGGAAGATACCCAGACTCAGTGGCTCCACCTGCTTCACCAAACCCAGGAGTTGTGAGCAGCTGAAGTCTGCAAGGCATGGGGAGGGACAGAGGTCTCAGCCACCTAGGATCCCCCTGTGTGAGGTGGGGAGACAGAGGTCTCAGCCACCTAGGATCCCCCTATGGGGGGAGACAAGAGGTCTCAGCCACCTAGGATCCCCCTGGGGAAGGGGACAGAGGTCTCAGCCACCTAGGATCTCCCTGTGGAGTGGGGTGGGAGAGACAAGAGGTCTCAGCCACTTAGGATCCCCCTGTGTGAGAGGAGGGGAGACAGAGGTCTCAGCCACCTAGGATCCCCCTATGGGGGGAGACAAGAGGTCTCAGCCACCTAGGATCCCCCTGGGGAAGGGGACAGAGGTAGGTCTCAGCTACCTAGGACCCCCATACACCATCGCTGCCCATCTCCCTCCTGGATATCAAGGGATCTCAGAATGTCCCTGCCCAGCCCTGGCTTCAACTGTCCCCAAGCAACCTTAGGGAGAGTATTTCCAGCTCTAAACCTAAAAGCCCTCTTTTGCAGGTAGAGTTAATCACAGTGTCTGGATTGAATGTCTAGATCCAGGCACAGATCCCCCTGGACTCCACCTCTGGGATCCCCCCTCTTTCTTCTCCACTCTGAAGACAGCTGGGAACGCACCGACTGATTTGCCGCAGACGATGGTCAAGGCATTGAGCGCGCCGGAGGAGGAGCCATAGAAGCGGCGGGCGCCCTGGAGGAGGCGCGGAGCGCGCTGGCGCAGGCACTCGGTGGCGCCCACGTGGTAGAGACCCAAGAAGCCCGCGCCCGCAAATGACACGCTCCAGCCGCCCTCCGCCTCCAAGAAGTCCATGGCGGGCGACCAGGACCTGGATCCGCTGAGAACCGTGCCTGGCTGCCTAGAAGGTCCCGGAGAGTCCTGCCTTCCCGGTTGCTGGGTGCTGGGTTGGGTGCGTATAGAGCCCCGAGGTGGCCCTCCTTGCGGTGTCCCCACCCAGCCCCCAGGCTGTCAGCCAAACTGCGACCAATGGGGTTCCGGGGTGCGGGCACCCACGCCAGCTGTGCACCTGCTGCGCCCCTGGAGCGCCCGCACAGCCACCCTGCTGCCAGGGTGCAGTCACAGATATCTGGGTGACAATCTCTGGAGCAGAACCAGATGACTGCTTGACCTCAGGGTGCTTCTGCAAGACAGTGTTTCAGTCCTCATTTCCAAAGAAGAAATGGGTGCACGCCTTTAATCCCAGCTCTGGGTAGGCAGAGGCTTGGGGTCCAGGCTCAGCACACCCCTGCACACCAGTGTGGCTCTTTCAGCAAGGTCTCTACAGAGCTTTCTCTCCAGGTCTCTCTTCAGGTCTCTCTCTCTCTCTCCCTTCCTTCCTCCCTCCCTCCTTCCTTCCCTTCCCCCCCTCCTCTGATCCTTGCACCCCAGACACTCAGTGGGCAGAGTTGACAGCAGGAGGCAGCAGCCCCTCCCTCTTTGCAGTCCCTCTTCCCCCAGGGAGAGGAGGCAGCAGACACACCAAGTCCACCTGCCTTCAATGGCCAGAGACTGTCACAGCCCAGTCGTCTTCCTCATCTGGATATCAGACCAGGCATGAGGAGGGGTGGATGAGATGAAGTGCCCCAGGGTGCCACAGAGAAGGCAAGTATGGACCGTGGGCAAAGGGGAGCCCTGCTAAGGAAGTGGAGTGTCTGGAACACAGCGGGACAACACACATCATTGAGAAAGTGCCTTGCACACTGCTGCTTATGCAAGCACTTCCCCAGCTCGCTCTGAAGGCCACCCTGTGTTGTTAATACAGCAGGTGATGCCACAGGTGTGCCTATGGAGAGTCAGGGCAAAGGAAGGGCGAGGGGAGAGGCCATTCATGAAATAATGAAGAAGCAGACATGGCATCCCAGGGGCTGTAAGGATGGACTAGAGACCAGGCTGGAAACCTTGGAGCTTGGTCGAGCTCAGGTGGGCTGGACTTAGCTGAGCAATCAGCAGACCCTCGGGACTCCCACAACCCTCCAGGGGCCGAGTCCCTGGGGACTTTGTTTTGACACCTTGGCTCCCATGTACTGTTACTGCTGTGTAGCTAAGGCCGGCTTCAGACTGTTCCCCCAGAGTTCATGCAGGTTTTGTTTTTCCTTTAGACTGGCTGACCAGTGAGCTTTAGGTATCCTCCTCTCTCTGCCCACTCAGGGCTGGGGTTATAGACGTCCACATCCATGCCTGGCATTTTTATGACGGTGCTGGCAGAGATAGGGAGTAGGGGATGTGGTGTCTTAGCTGAGCCCTTTGAGATTAGTGTGGAGACACCATGTCCTTAACTCTGCCTCCTTCTCTATGTCCAGGAGCTTGCCAGGTAGGGAAGGTAGGGAAGGATGAGCTCGGATGTGTGGACAGGGAACTCTGTGAGGGAAGGCAGTAGAAGGTGCAGAGAAGAACGCAAATGAAAAGCCACTGTGGACTTGACATGCCAGGCGGGCCATGCAGCTTGGCCATGGGGAAAGAAGGGCAGACATGGGGTACATCGGACTCCCTCAGCTGGCTGCTGGCAGGGAGGAGAGGAGGATGCCTTGACCTTGGCAGTAGACAGACTTCCTCCCACTTCCTCTCAGCCCTAGGCTCTTCTTGTCAAGCTCTGCTCTGGTTCCCAAGTGGTAGGATTTTCCAGAAGCTCTTCCCAGGACTGAAGACCCAAGGACATGAGGGCTCCAAATGGTGCCTCTGGGCTTGAGCAGCCCACTGCCTCCAGTGTCCCAGATCTGAGCCTTTCCACACACAGTACCCCTGGGATGCCATGTGGCAATCATTGCATCCAAAGCTCTATTGAGGAAATGCCAGATGACCAAGTGTTGGTGTAGTTTCAGGGGCATGTTGGGAAAGACCAGTGAGCAAGTTGCATTCACAGCAAGCAAAACAAATAGATAAACAAAAACAATCAAATGTCATTCCCTTAACCTATAGCAGAGACTATCATGGATGCAGACCCCGGGGCCCAGAGCCCAGTGCCCAGCACAGAGCCTGGGGCCCAGCAGGTGACCATGAAAGAACAAGTGCAGGTGGAAGCCAGTGGAGGGAGGCAGGCCCTGGCCTCAGTGGTATGTCCACCATGATGACCACCCCATGGTAGGGGACACAGAAATCAGAGGGCAGATCCAAGTCCCACTTCAAAAAGTCAAGGAATTGACTGGAAGATAATGGAAAGCTGTTGGAGAACGTCTTAAAAAAAAAAACAGAAAACAGGGGCTGGAGAGATTGCTCAGTGGTTAAGGCATTTGCCTGCAAAGCAGAGGGACCTCAGTTCCATTCCCCACGACCCACATAAAGCCAGATGCACATGGTGACGCATGTGTCTGGAGTTCATTTGCCGTGGCTGGAGGTCCTGGTGCCCCCATTCTCTCTCTCTTTCTCTCTCTCTCTGTCTCTCTCCTTCTTTATCTTTCACACTGTCTCTCAAATGAATAAATAAATAAAATACATTAAAAACTAAAAACAGACCCGCCATGGGATACAGCCACCTCACTTCTGGGCATTTTCCCAAAAGGTATGAAAACAGCACTGTGTCATCTCATGTTCATTGTTGGCATGGCTGCATTTAGAACCAGCATGGAAACAGCCCCCAGCTGTGTCCTGAGAGCATTTCCAGAATGGTCTGACCTGAATGTGGGCAGCAGCATCCCACGGGCAGGGGACCTGGGCTGAATCAAAAGGAGAAGCAAACTGAACACCAGCATTCACCTGTTTCCTGTCTGTGGACAGCGTGACCAGCTGCCTCACGCTCCTGTCTCCATGGTTCCCCCCTCCCACCATGATGTTATACCCTTCTTACATGAAGAGCCCAAACAAGCCCTTCCTCTCTTAAACTGCTTCTGGTCTGGTATTGGCTCACAGCAACAAAACGGTTCTGGAGTCACAAACTTGGGGGGGGGATACTGAGTCATGAGGAGTTGGAGTTGTTTGGGCCTATGGGATTTGGGAAGGAGCTGTTCTGCTGGTAACCCTGTCTCCTGGAGGCCATGGAGGGCTGGGAGAGAGGTAGACAGGTGGACTGTGGCCTGGGAGCCCAGGTACAGACCGGTCAAGACTCATTTATGAGGTGGGGGTGAGAGACCAGGATGACAGCTTCAGGGCCCTTTCAGAACTGGTCACCCCCTCCTAACTGTCCCTGAGAGGAGTCTAAGGGTGGACTCAAGTTGCCCTGTTGAGTGCACCCAAATGCCAGGGACTGAGCAGGGTCCTGGGCTGTCTTCCCTGCCCCATTCATAGAGGAGGGGCCTGGGGACCACATTTTCTTCCCAGGGAAGAGGGGACCTGCTCCTCATAATGTCCCCTGTGCTTGGCTCCAGATCAAATCCAGAGGGGAGATCCAGGCACACTGGTCTTGTCAGCATCTGCTTAGCAGATGGCTCAGGGACCTGGGCGCCGTCCAGGTGAGTGGAGCCCACCTGTATGTGAGAGGAGGGGGCCCTCTGGCCAGAGACTCAAAGGTCAGCTGTCACTTTCTGACCTCATCCACCCCTGGGTGCAGACGCACCCTTTGGTCTCTTCCCAGGGCTGGGGCTCAGACTTCCACTCTAGGATGCCCCCCCATCCCATCCCGGAGGATGGCCAGGAACACTGCCTGACTTACCTGACATCCAACCCGCCTCAGGGGAGCTGTGACCCTCGGAACCCATTACCCCGGGGATTTGAGAACCCAGGGAGGACAGAAAACTCACCCACTGTGCAGATCAAAGTACCAGGGCCATGACTTCCCTGGGTTGTCTGGGAGATGGTTGGAGATCCGAGGAGACTTGGGGAAGTTGTAGGAAAGCTCAGTGATAGATGCCTGCGTAGAGTGCACCGGGCTCTGGGCTCCATCCCCAGCACAGGAGGAGGAGGGGGGGAATAGGATGACAAGATGAAGGAGGAGAAAGTGATTCCAGCAGTTGTGAAAAGGATTTGGAAGGACTCACAAAGTACCTCCTTGTCAAATGTTGTTTTGCTTTGTTTTTTTTTTAAAAAAATATTTTTATTTGTTTGTTTGCAAGCAGAGAGAGACAGAGAGAATAGACATGCCAGGGCCTGGAGCTGTTGCAAACGAACTTCAGATGCTGGCTTTACATGGGACTGGGGAATAGATCCTGGGTCATTAGGCTTTGCAGTCAAGTGCCTTAACCACTGAGCCATTTCTCCAGTCTCTCACTTTGTTGTTTTAATAAGAGGAGGGCAAAGGGAAGAAGACATTGAGCAGAAACCCGAAGGCTTGGGGAGAAAGGGATGTTCTGGCTTTGTCTTGAGGGTATCAACACACACATGCACACACACACACACACACACACACACACACACACACACACCACTTCACACTTATCTCTGCCATGAGAAGTTTATGGATTTCTGGACTTGAGGGTCTCTGGGAGAAGCCCTGGCTGTTTCCCCCCCAGCCTCCCCCACCCTCTCTCTCCAGGGTCAGCAAAGGCCCAGAATGCCATAAAAGAAAGCAGTACAACAGCTGGGATGGAGCTTTTTAGCTCTGGGTGTCCCTCCTCCCAGCAGGGATGGCCTGGTCCCCCTCTTCCAGAGCCATTTCTGAGGCCCAGAAGGAATAGAACACTGTCCCCAGTGGGCAAGCACGGCACAAATGTGGGTAAGTGGGTGTCTCTGTCACTGTCCCTTCCAAGTGCTGGGTCCCAGACAGGCAGGTGTCCCCAGGCCTGGGAACTGGGGATGAGTTCCCTAGAGACATAGACCCCTGCCCAGGCTCCCTGGAAGACACAGTCTTACCCCAGCCCCTGACCCAGCTGCCCTTCTTGTCTCTTTTGAAGCTCAGGCCTAGAACTTCCTAAGGCTTTTCCAACCTATAACAACACCAGCCCCTCTTCACATCCCACACCAGGGTGGAAATCACCAGCCCCTGCCCCATGCCTCCCCTACTTAGCATGTCGCCACTTCTCCAGCTCCTCACCTCTTGCACAGTAGCTGTAGTGCCTCCAGCTGCCCCCTGGCCATCCACTGCCCCCTTCCTGCAGGTGGCCCTGGCACCTGTGTCAACTCGCCCCCAGCTCCTCAGAATGTTGCCTCACTCTCTAAGACCAGCCCTTGCCTCCAGGGCTTCAGGAGATCTGCTTTGGGCCTTGGCAAGAGGAGCCCACTAAGTCTGGGATGGCTGCCTCGCCCTCTCAGGCCATCTACCTCTCTGGGCCAGGTGGATGGTGACACCTTCCCACCTCACTGACAGGAGGCAAACACTGCAGACACAGTGGAAATGTATCCAAACATCACACAGAGAACAGCTCAACTCAGACAGGGAACGATTTTTAAAAGAAGCACCAAGAACCCCAAGACACAAGATGGTGTAAACCCATCCATCACCCCAATCAGCAAAGCAGCCCGGAGGAGTCTGGCAGACCAGACCCGCAGACAGCGACCCTCTAAGGATGCTGCCTTGAACTTCAGCTTCCTTGTTGATTTTGGGGTTTGCTGTTTGTTTTGTTGGCTTAGTTTTTGTATAGCTTGGGGTGTTTTTTGGGGGGGAGTAGGGGCCATTCCAGAGGGTTGTTATTTGAGACAGTTTTACAATATAATGGTAGTTGGCCTGAGATGACTCTATAGCCCAGTCTAGCCTTGAACTCTCAGCAACCTCCTACCTCAGCCTCCTGAGCCCTGGATTGCAGGTGCTCAGCACACACTGAGATTTGCCTCCTATTTTCAGAAAGTTAGAACAGAATATGAACTGGGAGGGAAAGGCCAGGGGGTGGGTCAGCGGGTTCAGTTCCTGCTTTGAAAGCATGAAGAGCTGAGTGTGATCCCCAGCGCTCACTCAGAAAGCCAGGTGTGCTAGAACGTGCCTGCAATCCCAGCACTGGGGAGACAGACAAGAGGCTCCCTGGAGCTTAGTGGCCACTGGGAGACCCAGGCTCAGAAAGAATGGGCACAGCTCCTAAGGAACAACACCTGAGGTTGTCCTTTGACCTGCACACACACACACACACACACACACACACACACATACACACACACACACACACACACACACACACACCTTTGCACATACAAACATACACACAAAACAAACAAACATAAACTGTAAGGGACACTGACATCCCCAAGGGCTTCTTGCAACAAGCAATTCCTCCCCTCATGCCCTTTATGTTTATATTTATTTATTTAGTTAGTTAATTAGTTAGTTAGTTTGGTTTTTCGAGGTACAGTCTCACTGTCTCCCAAGCTGACGAGGAACTCGCTCTGGAGCCCCTGGCTGGCTTGCAATACTCAGCAATCCTCCTATTCAGCCTCCTGAGTTCTTGGGTTAAAGGTGTGTACCACCATGTCCTATTAGAGTACCCTTTATTTTATCATGGATCCTTCCAGAATCATGACACACAAACCCACACACTGGGTGTAGTGCCTCATGCCTTTAATCCCAGTGCTCAGGAGGCTGAGGTAGGGGGATTGCTGTGAGTTCAAAGTCAGCCTGGATAGAGACTGAGTTTACTCTGTGTGGAATGACCTGGCACACATGAGCTCAAACCCAGTGGACACTGCCCTGTTGTTCTGATTGTTCTAATGGCACACACAGGTCACAGGCCTCTCTACCTGTGCCTTCAGGAAGTGGGGCTTGGTGAATGGAGCTGGACAGATCATTTCTAGAGGAAGGGACAGAGAGCCTGTTTACCTGTATAACCTCAACTCTCACTTGGACCAAGTCAGCACACCTTCAGGTCCCTTGGGACAGGCCACCCTAGCCTTCCTCCCACAAAGTAGGTATATAAGGGTTGGTGGCACCATAGACCAGGGCCATGTTCTCGCCTCAGAGGTTTTAGGATGTACTGACTCATCCTGGGTAGATTTGGGGCAGAACAGCCCTCTGCCCAGCTGAAAGTGACCCAGACCAGCCTAGGACCACCTCCCCTACAGGTGTCTATTCCTGGCTCCCAATGAGGCTGAGTCCCAGCAACTACAAAGTCCTCAGCCAGGCTGGTTAGATTCCTACTACTTCTGGGGAGTATCTCCTTCCTCCAGGAACAGGGGGGAGGGAAGGGATGCCCACCTGCCAGCATGGGTTTTAGCTTAGCCCAGGCCATCAACTCTTGGAGACAGGCACTTGGAATCAATCAGAACCATCAGCTGTCTCTATGGCAGCCCAAGCAATCAGCCGTCTCCACCGAAGCCCCATGTAAGGAAGGAAGGTATGGAGGTTTGAAATGGCTCCTTCTGGGGGAGGAGAGCAAAAGGCCTCTACTCTGATTACTTCATCAGCTCCAGAGGCCAGGAGGTCAGGGAAGGTGGGAGTTTGATGATACTACCAGGGAGAAGGGCCAGACACCTATGATTCAGGAAGGACAGACATGGGACGTATGTCTCCTCCAAGGGGCCCGCGGGACTGTGCAGGGAGCCAATACACAGACGTGGAGGTATGGAGGAGCCCAGGGCAGGGCAGGGGAGGGCTCTCTGGGACTCTGAGGTTGGGGCAGCTGTCAGTGTGGAGGAGCAACAGAGGCATCAAGATCCTGGTGCTGGAGCCAGGCATGGGCATCATCTTACTAAGGTGAGGACAGGGAGTGAAGGGCAGAACCCGGATCCCCAGAAGGCCAAGATCAACCACTGGTGAGCAAGTGGGGAAACTGAGCCACAGAGTCATGTGAGAATTACCAGGGAGGTGCTCCCTCCATGCCCACTGCACAAGTACACTCTGAAGTCTCCAGATCCACAGCCCTGAGCAAGGTGTGGACAGGGCAAGGGACCTGTGACATTGGAGATGCAGGCAGTAGAAGTCCCAAGCACTGGCTGGCTCCTCTCTGCAGGTCAGGACAGGGAACTAGCGTTGATCCAGCCTGAACCCCCATGGGAGAGGGGAACTGGTACCATGAAAGTTGGCACATAAGACACAGCCTTAGCCACATCCCACCCACCTCAGGATGTAGGCAGCCAGTCATACCCCATTTCTCGGGCCAGAATGTCACCTGACACCTTGTACCTTGGGTAGGTTAGCCAACTCTGGGTATTACCAGCCCTAGGTGTCCCTGGGGCCTGGGGACATGGCAGAGAGCCAACCTGCTGAGAGTGCAAACCTTTTTGGGTCATGTTTGTCTTGGGTGTTTCAGGGCAAAACTCAGCTCACCTTTTCTTTCTGCTTGTCCCCAAATTCCTCCACAGGAGTCTAAAATCTGCTGATCCCCTTGAGGAACCTGCACACACACACACAGGAGCACCCTGTGGAAGACAGAAGGCTTCCTGGGCTCCCCACAAGCCCACTGCTCCCATGCCACTGGAGGGAAGGGTGGAAGGAGGTGGCAGATTCTAGGCCTGGCCCTGGTGCCCTAGTGATCCAGAGAACAGAGAGGATCACAGATGGAAAGCAGAGAAGTATGGGTAGAGATCACTTCCAAGCCTTCAAGGGTCCATCACCTACCGGGCCAGATGCCCAAGAGAGGCCCCGCAGCTTACCTGGGCCCCGATTCTCCCTTCTCCCTTTCTTTTTTGTACTGTTTTGTGTTTCTGGAATTATGAAACAATCTCATGTAGCCCAGGCTGACCTTGAACTCCTGATCCTCCTGTATCCAGTGGGGTTACAGGTATGCATCACCACACCCAGCTATCCCCCTCAGTGCTGAGTCGCTTCTTCCAGTCAAAACACCCTCACTCTCTTCTTCCTTTCTCCCCACTTTCCTAGTAAATTATGGGAAATCCTTCATCTTCCATGTTTCCGAAAGGTCACAGCAAAGGTAGGAACCCTTCATGCTGTCTGTCATGTGGTGTGTGAGTATGGGAGGCAGTGCAGGTATCAAACCCAGGGTCTTGTGCGTGCTGAGGACATCAGCTTTGTCCCTTTGCAACACCTCCAGCCCTTAACTAGTACTTTAAAAAATTAACTCGTCTGGTGAGTTCTTGGGCTCTCAGATCACCCAGAGGTGCTGACCTGGGTCTGACATTTGACACCCCCCCCCATGACTATGACTGTGACTGGACCTGGGCCTTGCTCCCAGAGCTCTGGGCTGGCACCCAGGATCCCGTCACTCCTGCAGCTCCTGTCTTGCCTGCCTCTCTGTTTACAGGGCAGGCCACTTAACCTCAGGACTATTGCAGAGCCCAGAATCCTGAGCCAGCAGTGTGACATTACTATCGTTCTGATTTGGGGACAGCTGTTGATGTTCTGGTGTGCAGGGTGGCTTGGCGCCTCACATCGGCACTGCCCACTGGGTCAGCCTGGACTGTGCCCTGTTCCTCCTCTGTGCAAGCATGAGGGACTAAATCCACCCAAGTTCAATTTCCCAGCACCCTCAGGAACGATAGGGTGGGGCCATGTGTCATGGTTTGATCCAGGTGTCCCCCACAAACAAATGAATGTGTTCTCAATGATCGATCCTCAGCCGATGGCAGTTCAGGAATTACAACCTCGCTAGAGCTGTGTTGATGGGGGCAGGCTTATGGGGTTATAAACCAGCTCCCCCTTGCCATTATTTGGCACACCTTCCTGCCGCTGTTTGCAGTGCTGTGGCAGAGGTGATGTCCACCCCTCTGCTCATGCCATCGTTTTCCCTGCCAGAATGGAGTCTCCCCTTGAGTTCGTAAGCCTAATAAGCCCATTCCTCCACAAGCTGCTTTTGCTTGGGTTCTTTCAGCGCAGCAACTAGGAAGTTGACTGCAACACCAGGCAAGTCCATAATCACAGTCCTGAGATGGGGTAGAGAACCTCTGAGGCTTGCTGACTGAGAGAAAAATGGCTAAATAAATAAATTTAACAAAACCCACACACCTGGCAGCTCTGGGTTCAGTGACTCTACCTCAAGTAAACAGGTATTTGAGCAAAGCATAAGCCAAAACAATTTCTCAAGGTGCTTCTTCTCAGGTGCTTATCACAGCGATGAGCAGATCAAGGCTGATATGAGCTCATCTCTTCCTTGTAATCCACCTGCGTCCACACTCGGGCCTCTGCTCGTCTCTGACGCACGATATGAATGTTTATTTCCTAGTCATGATGTGTGGTCAGGGCCAATGGCTAGCCATGAGCATATTTCTTCTCCTATTACTTCCTTTCCTTCTTTTTTTCTTTGTTTAAGGCTACTTATGAGCATAGATAACTTGTAAAGAATCGTGGATTTCATTGTGGCGTCTTCACACACATATATAATATACTTTGATTATGTTCACTTTGCATTACCTTGTTGCTCTCTCACTCATCCATCCCCTTTTCTTAAATTAATTCCCTTGTACCTATGTGTGTGTGTGAGCGCACGTGTGTGTGTGTGTGTGTGTGTGTGTGTGTGTGTGTGTGTACACCAGTGAGTTTGATTAGAGTTGCTTACAGGAGCATGCTTGGGAGTTTATTTACAGGAGCATGTAAAACTCACCAGTGGCTCCACCACTGAAGAAAACTTCCTCCCTCAGCAACTATTAGCTGCCAATAGATCCTCTGAGAGAGATGAGGCCTTTTGAAACCCTCTCCCTCCATGACAAGATGTTGACAGCTCAGTCTTATGCAGATCATTACAGCTGCTGAGAGTTCAAGGGTTCAAGGGTCACATCATGCCTGGAGGACAGCACTGCACCCCTTCCTTAGGCCCCCTGACATTGTTTCTTCCCCTTCTGTGGTGTGTCCTGAGCCCTGGGGAGAGTGATGTAGGTATTCCATTTAGCACTGAGCAGGCGACAGTCACTTATACTCAGCACTTTGGGCAGTCCGCAGCAGACATCACCCACTGCAAAGACAAACTTCTTGGACCACAGCTGGGCGAAGCGCTAATCTCTGGGCTTTGACGTAAAGACTTAGAAAGCAACTGGACAAGCACATCGTGTCCACTGAGCACAGCAGTGACAAGTTTCTTCATTACATCCTTCTCTTTCTGCTCCGCAATGCCCAGCTCCATCCATCCATCTGTATCCAAGCTTGCTTTAATGCCTTTACCACAAACAGCCTCTCCTGGCTGACTTCCACTCCAGCCTGGGCCCGTCCCAGCCCCTCACTGCAGACAAGGCCCATTGAGGCACAGCCCTCATGGTTTGCAAGGTTGCTTCCTCCCCCCTTTTCCCAACATTCTGAATTATATTATGTTATGTTACAATTTGTGCGCATTTTCTTTTTTCTTTGAGGCAGAGCCTTGAGTATGTAGCCCAATCTGGCCTAGAATTTACTATGTACCAACATCCTACATTCTAAAGAAGCCATGCCTAAAAGATTGAGGAATTAACTGCTAAACACTTTCTTTACATTTCTTTTTTTAGTATTGTTTTATTTATTAGAGAGAGAGAGAGAGAGTGAGTGCACCAGGGCCTCCTGCCTCTGCATAAGAAATCCAGACACATGCTCCACTTCGAGCATCTGGCTTTACGTGGGAACTGAGGAATTGAACCCGGGTCATTAGGTTTTGCAGGCAAGTGCTTTATCCCCTGAGCCATCTCTCCAGCCCTGTTTTTAAACTTTTTTATTGACAGTATTTTTAAATATTTATTTGCAAGCAGAGCAGGAGAGAAAGAGGGAGAGAGAGAAAGAGAGAGAGAGTGAGTCAGGTCAGGGCCTCCGGCCACTGCACTAGATGCATGCACCACTTTGTGCATCCGGCATGGGAACTGGGGAATGGAATTCGGCCTGGCAGGCTTTGCAAGCAAGTGAGAAAGCTCCTTTAGCCGCTGAGCCATCTCCCCAGCCCTTTCATTGTGATGCCCTTTCATTCCTTTCCTTTTCCCTGTGCCCCATCTTCTTCCCCTTCTTTCCAACTAATTCTCTTCTATTTCATGTCTTTTTCTTCTCTGCGTTGACGGGCCCAATGCTGTGCAGGTCATGACAGCAACTCTGAACGCAACGGCCCCTTCATGTCCAGAAGACAACATTGCAAAGCACTCCTTCCCATCCTTTGGCGCTCCAAGTCTTTTCTCTACCTCTTTAACAGCGTTCCCTGAGCTTCGGAGGGTGGGAAGTGGGAGGGAGAAGCTCTGCTCTCTGAACTGGGTTCTTACTTAGAAAACAACGAAGGATTGTCATTGTCATCTCCAAGACAATGACAAACCCAGTGGGAGAGAGGGAGTGGATGTATGGCCCAAGCTTCTTTGAACAGGAACCAGAATTATAGCAAAGACAGAAACAGCAAGCTTAGATTCAAGCAGCAAAGCACTCCACAGGGTGGGAGCCTTGAAAGTGGGTAACTCAAGCGAGGGCTGGTTTTGGGGGGTGTTAAGTATGTTGGGGCTGTCACTACCTATAATTAAAGGTGTCCTCAACTAATTGTCTATTGAAAGTTTAGTAGTATGCAAGAGATCATCTGTGCTGAGGAGGGAATAGGGAACAGGGCAGGCTGAGCATAGGAACAGTGATTATGCGCCTTGACTGACCACGGTGTTTTTGGCTGAACTCCCAGAGCCCTAATCTGTCCCCAGTCATCTGTGTAGCTTCTCAGTCTCCAAGCCAGCCATAGAGTTCCTAAGTTTCTTAACCATGTAGTTCCCAGAAGGGGAGAATTTCTCCTTCAGGTGTGATAGAGATTTCTCATTTACCGCTAAACACTCAAGTGTCACTTTGTCTCAGTACTTTGATGATTTTTGGATCTCCCCAGGAGTCACCACTATCTGCAAGAAACTTTTCCAGTCAAAAAATGAGAGCAACACTAATCTTTGGTCATAAATATATATATTTAGAGGGCAATGTGATGGACACAATATATCCATTTAGCCAAACAGCAGTATTAGATCCAACCCCAAAGCCATTGGGCTTCAGATGCTGTTGATTTTTTTCAAGGCAGGGTCTCATTCTAGCCCAGAATGACCTGAAACTCACTTTGTAGCCCAAAGGCTGGCCTTGAACTCCCAACAATCCTCCAATTTCAGCCTCCTCAAGTCCTGGGACTAAAGATATGTGCCACCACTTCTGGGACCCTGCAGGGAGGCATGGAGGATAGGGTTTTGCTGAGACCGGCAGGCTTCCAGGACTGTCTCCTTCTGTTAAGGAAGTCAAGGTGAGTCTCAGGCCCCGATAATCTCTAGCGAATCCTGGACACTCCAGCCCCCAGGCAGGCCACAGCTGTGCCCTGAGATAAGCAGGCAATTCAAGGCCTAAACTCAGTCCAGCTGTAATAACAAACCTAAACAATAAAGTTACATTGTGATATCACAGTGGGGCATTGTGATGAAACATGGTCATTGTGGTGTCACAAGGGTGTATTGTGATATCACACTGAAGAATTATGATGACAGTGCCATTGCAAGGCCACAGGAGGGCATTGTGATTTCACAGTGGGCCCTTGTGATGAAAGTGTCATTGTGAGGTCACAGGAGTGTATTTTGATATCACAGTGGGATATTGTGATGTTAGTGTGATTTTGAGGACACAGGAGTGTACTTTGATGTCACAGTCGGGTATTGTGATGTAAGTGTTATAGTGAGCTCACAGGATTGTATTTTGATGGCACAGTGAGTGTAATTTTGTGGTCATGGGAGTATATTGAGTTGTAACAGTTGGGCATTATGTTATCACTGTCATTTTGAGGTCACAGGAGTGCATCGTGATATCACGTGGGGCACTGTGATGATAGTGTCATTGATAGGTCACAGGTGTGCCTAATGTTATCAGAGTGGGGCACTGTGATGGCACAGTGTCATTCTAAGGTCACAGGTCTGTATTGTGATATCATTGCCATTGTGAGGTCACAGTGATGTATTATGATATCACAGTGGGACATTGTGATGACACAGAGTCATTGTGAGGTCACAGGGGTATATTGTGATATCACCATGTGATATTGTGATGACAGTGTTATCGTGAAGTTACAGTGGTGTTTTGTGACATCAAATATGCATTGACAGTGTCATTGTGAGGTCATAGGAGTGGATTGTGATATCACAGTGGCACATTGTGATGACATAGTGTTATTGTCCAGTCACAGTGTTGTATTGTGATATCCCTGTGGGCATTGTGATGACAGTGTCATTGTGAGGACACAATGGTGTATTGTGAAGTCACAGTGTGTCAATGTGATGACAGTGTCCTTTTCTTGTCACAGGAGTGCAATGTGATATCACACGGGACACTGTGAAGATAGTGTCATTGTGAGGTTACAGGAGTTTGTTGTGATATTACAGTGGGGCCTTGTGATGACACAGTGTCATTGTGAGTTTACAGTGGTGTTTTGTGATATCACTATAGGGCATTTTGACGACAATGTCATTGTTAGGTCATAGGAGTGCATTGTGATATCACAGTGGTGCATTCTGATGACATAGTGTCATTGGCTGGTCACAGTGGTGAACTGTGATATCCCTATGGTCATTTTAATGACACACTTCCATTGTGAGGTCATGGGGTACATTCTGATACCACAGTGGGACATTGTTGGGGGCAAAAGCCTTTGGGGGCCTTTGGAGGCACACCCTGGCTTAGTCTTAGATGGCACCTGACAGCCTGCCAAGAGGGGCTTGGCTTAATGAGTTTCAGAAGGTGATCTTGATTGGCTATTGTGCACAGGTTCTTGTCATAAGACTGACCATTAACCCCCTGATTGGCCAGGAAGCTCTATATATTCTGCCTCATTCCCCGCAATAGAGGACACACATTCATCAACCCACAAGCGGTTTGTGTGTGTATTTGTGTGATCACTGCCCTCCGCAGGTGACAGGCAGTGATAGGTGGTGGCCTGTACGGGGACACAAAAACCACGAAACATACAGGGAAACAAAAACGGGCAGTGAACAAAAACGAGGAATGAAAAGAGAAATATAGAAAACAAAAAAATAAGAGGAAGGTCTGTTCTCTCTGCTGCCTTTTCCTTCTCCTCCTCTTTTCTCTCTTTCTCTCTCTCTCTCTCTCTCTCTCTCTCTCTCTCTCTCATCTATCCATAAATTTAGCCTAGGGAAGAGAGGCAAAAGGTTCGCGGTGAAACGACGTGGTGAAAAAAGTTCACTGAGAAGTGACTGAGGTTCACGATAGAGTGAAAGGAATAGAAGAAGATAATAGAAGGATGGGTTCCGAAATTTCACGGACCTTTATAGAGGTTCCCCTTCAGGCGATTGGGACTCTATTGGGGGCATTGGCGGCTCCCGGGGAGTCAGCCAGGGTACCCGAAAAGGAAAATTTGAATGAGGAGGAATGGGATGAAGAGGAATTGGGAGTTGGGTTCAGAAACCTTTGTGAGGAAGCTCCACAGGCTGGGGGAAAAGTGGAGCCAACAGCACCGCCACTTCCTTATAATTACAATGGGGAATGTTCCTGCAGAAGGGAACCTCCATGGTTGGGACCAACTTGCTGTCTTGTATTTGAGAATGCCCAACAACAAAGATGGAAAACTGCTCATGTTTTCCTAAAGACTATAGAGCAGCATGTTCCTTGGTTTCTGGAGGAGGTGGAGGGAGCAGCCGGTAGGCAGCTGGACCTGAGCGAACTGGAGCGAACCGGGCCGGGTGTCACGCAAGCCCAGAAGCAGTCCAGTCCCAGACCCAAGGACTGCGCTCCATGCGCCCCAGGGTGGCCAGGCAGGTGGGCAAATTAAACAAAGAGCTCCGGGAACACCCCAGCTGGGAACTGGCTGGGAGCCTTGGAATTCCTTAGTTTTTTTTTCTCTTTTTTCTGAGATGCAAATTCAGCCCCAGGCAACTGTCATAGTCACAGGACCCAATGCTCAGAGCGCTGTGCTTATGTCAGGAGGTCAGGCTTAGAGGGCTGAAACACAGCCCCACTCAACAATAATTTATAAGGCTTTCTCTCTGTCCATACAGATGTAAAAGCAAGTAAAGCCTCTGCTATTTCTCTAAATATATATGCAAAAGTGATATTTTTCAGTCAGTCTAAAACGCAGGTTTCTGCCTTATCAGAATTCCAGGTGCAAGCACCCTGGGGCTGAAAAAAACAATGGTCACTCAGAGTTAGCCCCAGGGAGTACAGCCTTTTGTATGAAGGGAAAGCCCTACAGGCTAAATTCAGTTGATTTGATTTCTAGTCAGTTTGTGATAGATTTGGTTTCAGGTCAATTTATAAAGCTTTTTCCTCTATAAAAGCCTTGTAACACATGAGACAGAGAAGAGACAGGAGGATGACAAAATGCTTAATTGACTAATAAAATTTCCTCATTCTGGGTTAAGACATTTTCCTAATTCTATCATGCTTGAATTTTAACTATGATACAGATTTCTGTCTTCCCAGGTTAACCTCGATCAATTTTGAAAATTCTAAGCAATTACTAGGGCTCATGGACTTAACAAAAGAAAGAACATATACTTTTGTGCTCCACTGGCTTTTTGACTTTAGGACAGAGCTCCTCCTATTGCCAAAATCCCAGAAATAGACATATTTTCCAATACTTCCTCATAAGTCCGCCTGGCCAACAGGTTTGTGGTGATTGAAAAGGAAATAAATATACAAGGAGAATTATATCTTCCTTGCATTGCTGAAGTCCATGATTGTATAGGTAAACTGAATCAAAGAAAAAGACATAATGTTTCTTTTCTCATTTATTGCTCAATGGTTAGAGACATTGTCTGCTATAAGTACTATATGTTTTCTGCTTGCTTATAAATAAAAAAAGAAGGGGGAGAATGCCCCTAGAAAGTGTCTTTCTTAATTTTGGGAATTTTGAAGAAAGACTAGTCATGGCAAGTCATAAAAGAAGTGACTGTCATAGGCTGAGCACTGCTAACACTGGACCTGATCACTCCAGTTATAGCTGTTGGTTCAGTGACTAAATTGTTTGTGGGTTAAGAAATGCACAAGAGGAACTCTTGGGGTACTGACCAAGACTAGCTATGTTTCTTTGTCAAGGACAAATTGAGTTTTTGGGATAGAAGTTGCTTACTGGCATTGATTTTCTAGAATGGGTTCTCACATCTAAAAGTATTGTGAGTTTTAAGGAGATGGTTCTATTTGTTCATACTAATACTACCAGGTGGTCATCATTTGACTAGTGAGGTTTAATTTCAGTCATTGTGGCTTCTATTCTCCTAACAGATAAATGTGTTGGAATAACTTAATTAAGCTAACAACATTGGTTGTCACAGGTTTTCCTTTTCAAAAATTTGGCAGGATTGGACACTGCTTTGCTTTGTTGCGGATGATCGCAGAGTTTCCATCTAAGATATTATTTCAACAATTGTCTTATTTTGTGTGCTTGAACTAACTCTTTAAGATATTCCCTACTCCAGGGTACAAGTTAGAATGCTATTAAGTACAGTACTGCAGATACCTCAATATATTTCAGTTCCTGTTGACGTTGGCTCTCCTCATACATCAATTGCAGTTCATAAGAAAATAACTTCTGTCATCATTGCTGCAATAGCTGTTTCAGATGTAGTGCCTACTACGGCTACTGTTGCTTTTGCTACTTCAGTTTCTACAGCACAGACACTCAATACTCTTTTTTCTGTGGCTGCCCAAGCTCTGAACATCCAGGATCAATTAAATGGACAATTTAAAACTGGACTTATGATTCTTGATCAGCGAATTGTTCCAGTGCAGGAAAGACTTGGTATCATTGGACAATTAATGACATTGTGATGTGTTCGTTCTTTTGTAGAACTTTGTATAATTGATGTTTTGCAGCAAAAAATGTCTAGACAGCTGTCATATATGTTAACTAGTCATTGGACTTATGAGTTTAATCTTTATTGCTAACTTATGAGTTTAATAACCTAACCCAATCCTTATTGCTAAAGTCCATATCCCGACCATAGCATCTTCGATAAGAACTCTTGGTCTGATGTGCATTAACACTTTGCCAATCTCAGATGCGCCAACAACTGCAAGCACAACTAATTAAAGCAAGCCATGGCAGCTATGGGTGACCGATCCCCCCCCCCCATATATGGCTTAAAATGCTGGATCAGTAATCAGAGACGGGTAAGATCCATGGAAATACATATCAACCTAAAACAGGGTTCTGATGCTTGGAGGTCAGAATTCCAATGACAGGTAAGAGTGTAATTTGCCATGGACAACCTAAGACAGACATGATCCTGAGCCATTTTTTTAATAAAAGAAAAAGGGATATGTCGGGGGTGAAAGCCTTTGGGGGCCTTTGGAGGCATACCCTGGCTTAGTCTTGGACGGCACCTGACAGCCTGCCAAGAGGGGCTTGGCTTAATGAGTTTCAGGAGGTGATCTCAATTGGCTATTAGGCACAGGTTCTTGTCATAAGACTGACCATTAACCTCCTGATTGGCCAGGAAGCTCTATATATTCTGCCTCATTCCCCGCAATAGAGGACACATGTTCGTCAACCCACAAGCAGTGTGTGTGTGTATTTGTGTGATCACTGCCCTCCACGGGTGACAGGCAGTGATAGGGCATTGAGATGACACTGTGTCATTGTGAGGTCACAGTAGTATATTGTGTTGTCACAGTGGGGCATGGTAAGACAGTGTCATTGTGAGGTCATAGTGGTATATTGTGACATCACAGTGAGGCATTTTGATGACAGTGTCATTGTGAGGTCACAGTGGTCAATTGTGATGTCACAGTGCAGTATTGTGATGACACAATGTCACAGTGAGGTAACAGAATTCTATTGTGATGTCACAGTGGTACAGTGTTAAGTCAGTGTCATTCTGAGGTCACAGTAGTATATTGTAATGTCACAGTAGGACACTTTGATGTCAGTGTCATTGTGAGGTCACTGTGGTGTATTGTGACATCACAGTGTGACATTGTTATGACAGTGTCATTGTGAAATCACTGGGGTATACTGTTATATCACAGTGGGACATTATGATTACAGTGACATTGTGAGGTGACGGGTCCCTAGTGATACCACAATTGGTCATTATAATGACAGTGTCATTGTGTAATTACAGGAGTGTGTTGTGATATCACAGTGTGCCACTGTGATGACAGTGTCATTTTAAGTCACATTGTGATTATAGTGTCATTGTGAAGTCATAGGGGTATATTGTGATTTCACAGTGTGGCATCGTGAGGTCTCAGGAGTGTGTTGTGCTATCACAGTGAGACCTTGTGATGAAAAAATGTAATTGTGAGGTCACATTGGTGTATTTTGGTATCACAGTTGTTACTGTGATGACAGCGTCATTGTGAGATCATAGGAGTGCATTGTGACATCGCAAGTTTAGCATTATGGTGACATTGTGTCATTGTCAGGTCACAGCAGTGTATTATGATATCACTGTGGGCATTGTGATGACAATGTTACTGTGAGGTCACAGTGGTGTATTGTGATCTCAGAGTGGGACATTTTGATGACAATGATATTGTGAGGTCACAGGGGTGTGTTGTGTAGTCACCGTGGGGCACTGTGATGACACAGTGTTATTGTGAGGTCACAGAGGTGTGTTGTGTTGTCACTGTGGAGCATTGTGATAATCATGTCATTGTGAGGTCACAGGGGTGTATTGTGATGCCACTGTTAGCCATAGTGTTGACAGTGTCATTGTGATGTCACAGTGGGACATTGTGATGACATTGTCAGTGTAAGGTCACAGTGTCATTGTGAGGTCACAGAGGTGCATTGTGTTGTCATCATGGGGCATTGTGATGACACAGTGTCATTGTGATGTCACAGTGTTGTATTGTGATGTTACAGTGGGGCATTGTGATAACAGTGTCTTTGTGAGGTCACAGGGAGTGTATTGTGATGTTACAGTGGGATATTGTGATGACACAATGTCATTGTGATGTCACAGTGGTATATTGTGATGTCATGGTGTTATTGTGATTTCACAGTGGTGTATTGTGATAACACAATCAGGGCAATGAGGTGTTCCAATGGGAATTATGATGTCACAGTGGGGCATTGTGATTTCAGAGTGTGGCATAGGATGTCACTGTGACACGCTTTAATGTCAGTTTGTGGATTTGTGACATCAATGTAAATCATTGTGACATCATTGTGGAAATTGTGACTGCAGAGTGGGCATTGTACTATCACAGTGGGCCATTTTGATGTCACAACTGGGCATTTTGATGTCATAGTTGGGCATTGTGCTGATAGACTAGCCATTTTTTTCAAGGTAGAGACTCAAGGTAGCCCAGGCTGACCTGGAATTCACTATGTAGTCTTCAGGGTGGCCTCAAACTCACAGTGATATGCCTACCTCTGCCTCCTTAGTGCTGGGATTAAAGATGTGTGGCACCACGCCAGGCTAGACTAGGCATTTTGATATCATAGTAGGTCATTGTGATATCACAGTGTGGTATTAAATTAAAGTGACAGGAAGCCATGTCTTTCATCCTTAACTAGGCCTTTGGAGGCAAAGGGAAATTTCCCTCCACCTACCCGGGTTTTCCTGGAATAAGCTGATAGAGAAAGAAAGAAAGAAAGGAAGGAAGGAAGGAAGGAAGGAAGGAAGGAAGGAAGGAAGGAAGGAAGGAAGGCACATGTGGAGTGGGTGGGGAGGCTCATAAGTTCAAGGTGCTTGTTTGCAAAGCCTGCTGGCCCACAGTTAGTTCCCCAGCTGCCCACATAAAGCCAGCTGGGCCTTGGTTTACAATGGCAAGATACACACACTCACACCAGCATGCACACACATACAAATAAATGAAATTTTAAAAGAAAGACATGTGGCCCAGGAGAAATTGTAGAGGAAGCAGCAATGTGAATACTGCTCTTACGGCTAGCCTGACAACCAGCCCTAGGATGATGATGACAAACACTGTGATCAATCAAAATCTATCAAAGCAGAAATCCAGAGTCTACAGAGAAGTCAACACGAAATCAGACTGCAAACAGGCCTGCCATGGCTCAGGAAACATTGCACAAGAGCAGTCAGAAAGATTGTAAGAGCTCGGGAGTGGGTAAGAGTAGCCTGAGGCACTGTACCCCTGCTTACCCCCAGGGACTGACTGTGGCCTTCTTGACCAAGAAGCACCTCCATGGCAAAGGGAGCTCGGGGAAGGGGGATAAAAGAGAATAAAAATTAACATAAAAAACAGATAATAACTCTCGTAGTCAGCCACACGCAGCTGGGATGAATCTTCAAACCAGGCACAATTTGGGGGAGGAAAATATTTATTGAAACTACAGATTGAAGGGAAGTTCCGTTCACAGATTTGAGCAGAGAGAAAAACCGATCACCTACACCACACACACAGAACAGGGAACAGGCAGGGGGGCAACCAAAGAAAATTTCTTCTCCTTTATAGAGGCTTAGGGTGGGGGTCTTACAACCCTTTCCCAGACTTACCAGCTTCCTGAGTCTCTGGAATTTCCTTCCTGCACTGCCCACACAGGAAAGGATGTTTACTTCTAGCTTCTTTGAGCTTCCTTACATCTTGACCCTTGCTGAGAGGCTGCCTTCCTGTAAACATCCTCAGAGAACCACCCAAGATAATTAAAAAGATCAAGTTGACAACAAAACCTAACCATCACCTTAACCAACAAGAAAAGAAAGGCGTGTAGATTCATTAACATGCAAGTGGGAAAAAGTCATACCCCAAATGGAAACCCACCAGCCCAACACAACGCAGGCACTTATGCATTACAACACTCCTCCTTTTAGTTTTATGTTCATTTGTCTTTTCTATAAGGAAGGGGAGGAGAGGAGAAGAATCAACAGTTTTCAGAGGAGCCCAAGTGGCCTTGAGAACATATAGTGACCAGGCACAATGTTGTCGCACCAGAGAACAATGCTCTGTAAATGTCAGGAGACAGAGACACAGGGTGTGACAGCAGTCTGTCCCAGGGTGTTGACAGATGTCAGTGTTCTCTTCAGGTCTGAGTAGAGTGTTTTTGGCAGGTGGATGAGGGTGTTTTGCAGAGGAAGGGAGAGAAGCGAGGGCAGAGGGATGTGATTCTGAGAAATTGTCCAAAACCTCTCAGCATATCAGAGCACCAGCCTCTGAGGTATCTTTATCTGTGCCCTAATAGACTAGGCAAAAAAAAAATGGTGTCACTCATGGGAAATGTTCAGGTCACTGTGATGAAGTTTAGGGCTCATCTAGAAATTGTTTAACTAGCCAAGAAATCAGGACTAGAGATAATGACTCAAACTGATCAGTTAAGGTTGTAAGATAATGCGCTCCCTCCATCTTAATCCTTATGTTAAAGAGGTAACCCACATTAACCAATCAGTGTTTAGTCAACAAGGGAGAAGCTTCCAGCTCAGCTCCAGCTTGATTTCTCAGTGACCTACATCCCAAGCATGTGCAGTCTTCAGCCTTGACTGTCTAGTTCCAGTGGGCAACCAAGAGCCTTGGCAATAACCTGTAATATTTTAGAGGCATCAGAGACCTCCCTGGCCAACAGCTCACTGAAAGGTCTTCCACTGCTGGCACTGAAACTTTCTAATCTAATAACAATCTAATCTAATCTAAATCTAATAACAATCAAATCTATGGGTTTTGGACACAGTATCCTCCTCCACAGGATACCTCTGTCCAAACTCTCTCTCTTTTAACATATATATTATCAGCTAGAAAAGAAATAGGTTTCCAGATGGCTTATTCTTAGCATCTTTAATTTTGATTAACCCCCTCTCAATCCTTCTCTATTCCACCCATTCCTGTTTTTATATCTTCCTTCATCTCCCCCTCACCCCTCCCTCTTTGGGGGCAGCATCTTACTGCGGCCCAGGTTGACCTCAAACTCATGATCAACGCCTTTCCTGTCTGTAAAATCAATGCCTCCTGCTTGGCCCTTCCAACAATTTCTATGGAATTGTTGCCTCATCCTAGAATTAAAAATAAGGCTGATTCACATTGCTAAATCGGTTGTGTAACTTTGACCTTTGACAGTGACACAGTAATGTCTGGGGTTCCTAATGGTCAGGGATCCTCGGGCTCTGATAATGCTGCTGTTGTCTGCTGCCTGCATTTCTGTTTGAAAGAAATCATGACTCTTTATGAGGTAACCTTAACCCTTCCAGAGTCTCCTCATTGAAGCCAGAAAGGAAAAGCAAAGTTTAGAATCTTGTCTGTCCCCTTGTAATATATAATCTTGTCTTATCAGGCCCTTGGGCGTTTCACAAAACAAGTTTCCACCACCTGTCCTCAGAAGCTTCCAGCTCCAGAAACCTTTGTCCACACCCAGTCCAGGGCCTTCTTAATCTCCGTGTGGGACGCTGGGAAGGCTCTTTTAGGGCCTAGGCTTTGAAGGGGAGGCCTACTTAAAAGACTGTTAATGTTTCTTCAAAGTGGTATAAGTGTGTGTACATATGTGTGTACGCATGTGTGGTGTAGATGTGTAGGTCCATGAATACTGCTGAGGAAGCCAGGGGGAAGGCATTGCATACCCTCCTCTATTGCTCTTTGGATTTACTTCCTTGAGACAGAGTCTCTCACTGAAGGTGGCTGGCTGGCCAGGGGATTCTCTTGTCTTCAGCCCTGAGGTAACAGACATATGTAGCCACTCCTGGCTTTCCCCGTGCTGGCTGGAGGTGGAGTTCAGGTCTCATGCTTGCACATCTGAGTCATCCCCCCAGCCCCAAAATTGTTTTATGGATTAGGGGATGTAGCTCAGTGGTAGAGCACTTGTCTGGTGTGTACAGGCTGGCAGAGGTAACAGGGATGGCAGGCCCAAAGAGACGTCAATGGGCTGCCATTCTCAGCCTGCTTGAAGCTACAGACATCAGAAACGGGGCATGAAAAGACAATATGGGCTTTTTAAAACTTAGGGCTGGAGAGATGGCTCAGTAATTAAGGGGCTTGCTTGCATTGACACCAGCCTGGGTTCAATTCCCCAGTACCCATGTAAAGCCAGATGCACAAAGTGGCGCATGCATCTGGAGTTTGTTTACAGTGGTAAGAGGCCCTAGTGTGCCCGTATCCTCTCTCTCTCATTCATATTCTATCTCTCCTTGTAAATTAATAAACAAAAATATCTAAGAAAGTCAGGCATGGTGGTGCACGCCTTTAATACCCAGCACTCAGGAGGCAGTGGTAGAAGGTTTGCCATGAGTTCGAGGTCACCCAGATTCTATATAGTGAATTCAGGGTTAGCCTGGACTAGAGTGAGACCCTGCCTCAAAAGAAACCCAGAGCTGGGCATAGTGGCGCACGCCTTTAATCCCAGCACTCGGGAGGCAGAGGTAGGAAGATCGCTGTGAGTTCAAGGCCACCCTATAGTGAATTCCAGGTCAGCATGAGCTAGATAGAGTGAGACCCTACCTCGAAAAACAAAAATAACAACAAAAAACCCAAAATATAAAATAAATAAATAATGGAAAAAGGGAAAACAGAAACAAGAGAATGACACCAGTGGTCTTCACTGTCACTTTTCTTGTAAGGAGAAACAGGAAGGCACTTCAGCAGGGGAAATAGCTGAATAATGTCTGGGGACTCTGGCTGACCTTTCTGTTCAAGGACAGAGGAAGAGGGAACTTCATTGTGGAGCCAGCTGAAACTGGCTTGATTGGGAAATTGGGCTGTTACACTTTAATCCAGATTTGTTGGCTCAGGTAGTTTATGAGCATATGGCAGAACTTGACTTTGGCAACAGGACTTCATTTTTGTTTTAGGCTAGGGCATGCAGGAGCTAAACAACGGCTTCTTGAACTTTCCTTTAAGGGGGAACCAGGGCCCAAGAGAGCATAAATGAGAGGCCTGGTGTCTTAGCCACACACCGCTGTGATGAATCTTCAAACCAGGCACAGTTTTGGGGAGGAAAGGATTTATTTGTAGCTATAGATACAGGGGAAGTTCCAGAATGCAAAAGAGGCTGCTCCTCTTTCACAGGTCCAAGCAGAGAGAAAAACCCATCGACTACACCCCACACACAGAACAGGGAACAGGCAGGAGGGCCAAGGAGAGAATTTCTTCCCCTTTATATAGGCTTAGTGTGGGGTCTTGCAATCCTGTCCCAGACTTAATGGCTTCCTGAGTCTCTGGAATTTCCTTCCTGCACTGACCACACAGGAAAGGATGTTGACTTCTAGCTTCTTTGAGCTTCCTTACATCTTGCCCCCTACTGAGAGGCTGCCTTCCTGTAAACATCCTCAGAGACCCACCCAAGATTACTTAAAAGGTCGAGTTGACATCAAAACTTAACCATCACATCCTTCTCAGTGTGAGAAGAAAAGATTATCCCTCATCACCATCGGTCACTTGAGGGCGAGGTCGGAGGTGGACACACTAGAGACAAGTGAAGCCATGAGGAGATTGCAGCATCTCCAGTGAGCAGTGGTTCAAACTAGAGAACACACATCCCCAGGTTCACGAAAGAACTTTCCAAGAGGTACACACAGCAGGTGATGCAGGCCTGGAGGCTGGGTTCCATGTAGAGACTGTGCCCAGTGCCACAGGGAGGGTGTGTCAGAGGCAGAGACAGACACATGTGTCATTTTACAACATTACAATTCATTGACTAGTAATGCATTTACAAGTGACAACAATTTACATGGTAGAAATGGTTGTGGACGCTCAACGATTCTTTAGGCAAGAGACGAGAGATCATTCTTTGATTTCTAGCAAAGTGGATGCTGCAAGGAGAGGCCCAAAGACATTCCTGATTATTTTCAGGGGCCCAGTCACCCTAACTGCCTCACCCTGACTGGCCAGTACTCACTCTATAGCTCAGATGACAAATTACACTTCACACAAGATTGTATGTGTGTGCATGTCTGTATGTGTGTGGGACGTGTGTGTGTGCAGGTGTGTATGCATATTCCATAGGGAATAAGAGATAGTTAATTTTGGTGTCAAATGTAGGTGACCATGGCCGGGAACACAAATTTAGGTCAACCCCCAAATTCCATGTTCCAATGCGGTAACAGTTTCACAAAGTCTTAATAGTAACAGATCAAAGAAAATCATAAATTAAAATGCTCTTCAAGGGGCTGGAGAGATGGCTCAGCAGTTAAGGCACTTGCCTAGAAAGCCCAAGGTCCCGGGTTCAAATCCCCAGTACCCATTTAAAGCCAGATTCACAAAGTGGCACATGCATCTGGAATTCGTTGGCAGTGACTGGAGACCCTAGCATGCCCATGTGTTCTCTCTCTCTCTGTCTCTCTCTCTTTCTCTCGTGTGTGCGCGTGCACGTGCACGCTTTCTCTCTTGCCCTCTCTCTCTCTCTCTCTCTCTCTCTCTCTCTCTCTCTCTCTCTCTCTCTCTCTCTCTCCCCACTTTCAAATAAATAATAATAAACTCTTCAAATACATTAGTGGAAACTTCAGGTAGGTGGGTTACAGAAAAGTGGGAAATCTCTGTTACAGGCTTCGGGTGGTCTCTGGTGACATTCTTAGAATGGAAGCTGGGGATGTCTGTTAGTAGATTTCAAAAGGTTTCACCTGATAGTCACAAAGATGATCGGTCAGACGCAGAGATGTGAAATAAATGGCTATCAAGAGAGGACTAACGACAGCTTAAGACATACTAATAAAAGAGAGAGAGAGCGTTCATCCCTAACTCCTTCATCCCGGAGGATGTGACAATGGGACTCCAGCTTCTGGTCTCTGTCACCTTTTCTCTGCCATGATGTGAGTCCCCTCAGGGTGACTAGCGTTGCTGTCAGCTTAGCTGGAGAAGCTCCTTTTTGAAGCCGCCACAAGGGCTCTGGAAGCATGGTGGAGAAGGGGGCCGGAGAGTGTGATGTGGAGGAAGAAGTCTTGGGTGCCTGACACCATCTTCATACTCTTTCTCTCACGGTGGTTATGATTACTGGTACAAAACCTACACAACGTTGAGCTTGCCAACATCCTGTCTTGAGGAGGAGAGAACCATGTGGCCCTACCATTCTCTGAGGTCTTTCTTTTTTTTTAATATTTTATTCATTTTTCAAGCAGAGAGATACACACACAGAGAGAGATAGAGATAGATAGAGCACCAGGGCCACCACCTTGTGGGTCTGGCTTATGTGAATCCTGGGGAATTGAACCAGGGGCCTTAGGCACTGGAGGCAAGTGCCTTAACCTCTGAGCCATCTCTTCAGCCCTCCCTGAGGTCTTTCTTATAGGCTGATGATGGTAGGTGGGGCGAGGATCTCATTAGATACATATACGTATATATGCACTGTACACATATATGAAAATATCATTATTTTCATTAGAATGTATAGTTAACATATACTAATAAAATTCTATGGCTGAAAGAAAAAGAGAAAAACCCAGGTGTGGTGGCTCACACCTGAAATCTCAGCCCTGGGGTAGGCTGAGGTAGGAAGATCACCGTGATTTCCAGGCCAGCCTGGGAATTCCAGGCTGTAACATTCTATCTCTCCACATTGGCAATCGGCCACTGGTTCTGCCTGAAGTAGCTACAGCTCCTTTGGGAGCTTTAATTCCCCAAATTCGCATATGGAGGCCAGAGGACAACTCGTGTGTTGTGACAGTTCAATTCTGGCCTCAACTTGATCGAATTAGGAATTCAGTGACAGATATCTCTTGGGCAGGTCAGTGAGGGTGTTTCCATGAAGGATTAACTGCAGAGGGGAGGGGAAGTCCTTGCAGAGTGGATGGCCCATCTGAGGAAATTTTGGGAGAAATCGGAGCTTTTTTCTTTCATCCAGCTGCTCGCTCCCGCATGTATCCACCGTTCAGCTAGCCTCTGGGGACATTGAAACTCAGTGGCATCCAGTCTCATGGACTGAGTAGGTCCCGGATTCTCTGACTCTCCAGCTTGCAGACAGATGTTGTTGGACTGTCCAGCCTGTATCTTGTGAGATAATCCAATAAATTCCCTTTCTTTTTTATTTTTTTAAATATACTTTATTTATTTGAAAGAGAGAGAGAGGGAGGGATTGAAAATAAATGGGTGCACCAGTGCCTCCAGCAAAGGAACTCCAGATGCATGCACCACTTTGTACATCTGGCTTTATGTAGGCACTGGGGAATCAAACCGGGTCCTTAGGCTTTGCAGGCAAGTGCCTTAACCTCTGTGCCATCTCTCCAGCCCCAAATCCCCTTACTAAATGCAGAATCAGTTCTGTCCCTCTAGAGAACCCTGATTGATGTAGGTGTCATCCTCAGATATACCGCCCACCTCTTTTTGGAGACAGGGTCTCTCATTGGCCCAGAGCTCACCTGTTAGGGTAGATAGGCTGGACAGTAAGCTCCAGAGATCTGTCTGTCTCCACCTGCCAGCATTGGGGTTACAGGTGCATGCAACCCTGTCTATCCAGCCTTTTGCACAGCTTTGGGAGGTTAAGCTCAGATCTTCCTGCCTCTAGATACCTTCCCTGTTAAGTCATCTCCCTCCTCCTTGATAGGCTTCTGGTATACCCACAGGTCCCTGTGTTCCTAATTTGCTAAGTTCACACATGGAAATATTTTATTTGTGTCAATAAGTGATTTATCAGTCTACCCTATGGCTCATGCTGCTAGATGGGTGTCGGTTTTCTGTTTGGTTTTTCGTTTCACACAAACACAATGTAGAGTGTCTGCCTCAGTGCATGTGCCCAGGTTGCAGCTGACTGCTGCTCACTCAATGGAGAAACACAGCCTTAAATCTACAGTGTGATTCAATGAGGAGTAACTCAGAGCAGGCCACAGCCTGATCACCACACCCACCACATGAAGATGCATCAGGAAGTCCTTCCACATCAGCATATCATGGGCCTTTCTCCAGTGTCTCTCTGCTGACTGGCTTCTCCTTTATGTCAGTTGAAGGCCTCTGGTCACACTCCTACTGGGTATGGTGCTCTGCTCTGGAGAAATGCACTACACCTTGTCATCCTGCCAGGACCCTGAGGCTCAGTCCTTCTCTGTCTTCTTCACAGAGCCACCCGCTGCTCCCCATAGGACCACCTCCTGGGGTCTTTCTGCTTCTCAGCCTGATGCATCCACACACCCAAGACTGGTTCTTAGAGCTTTGATTGATGTATATTAGTCAGGCATCATGGTGGTTTCATGGCAGTGTTTTCTTCTTTGCATTCAGTGCATGTTCATGTGTATATGCAGAGGCCAAAGAATATTAGATATTTTACTCCCCAGGCACCTTTTTAAAAAATTTTTTGTATTTAGGTAGGGTCTCATTCTAGCCTAGACTGACCTGGAATTCACTCTGTAGTCTCAGGGTGGCCTTGAACTCATGGAGGTCCTCCTATCTCTGCCTCCCTAGTGCTGGGATTAAAGGCATGTGTCACCATGCCCAGTCTCTAATAACTTATTTATTTATTTGAAAGCAGAGAGAGACAGAAGGGAGACAG